>NMRB01003390.1:12702-24476 GCA_002633025.1 Notospermus geniculatus | reverse complement strand
ACAGCCCCCCCCCCCCAGAGTCTACATGTAAAGAGACCTGGAAAAGATCGCAATTGATAGAAAAACTGAAGGAACGATTCTTTATTTTCATGGCGCGGGCCTATACGGTAGAGAGAGCGGTCTGTATGTACTGAAGTAGACCACTGTTTTTGAAGACTGAAGTCCTGCATTTTCCACCATCTTGTCCTTCTAGCAGAAATGCAGGACTGGCAACCCATAAAAACGATTGAAAATGTCTACGTTTTCTTCAACCCACAAAATATTTCTTTGGCATCTTTACGGAACTTACTCCCTCCTCCAATCATATACATGTAAAAATTAACTGCATAATTCATCTCCCATAGGAAGGTGAGAGACCAACCTTCGGTTTTCATTCGCAGAAACCAGTACATTTCCGTCGTATTGTACATTGCAGCGATAGCGGGGATCTGGAGATACACAGAAAAAATTCTCCAAGGTATTGAAAGAAATACATAAGCGAGGCTGACCATGACGAGCATGCGCATCATGTACTTGCTTTCACCATCACGTGATTTCTTACTTCCTTGCTTGCCGCCAGACGTCGCTGCCATTTGTTTACGTTTATCGTCTGCTCGTCTGACGCCGATGATGATGACGATGTTGCAGCTGATAATAATGAGAAAGGGCAGGATTGTTCCGACTATGAGTTGATGAAGCATGGATAGGGTGGCAAAAAGGGGATATTTTGGGCTCTTCCAGCCAATCAGCACCATACCTTGAAAAAAAGTTTCGAGAGTGCCATGAGTGTGTTTGTGGTAGTAACTATTGCAAGATGGGATGACAGCTATTTAAATTCTGCTCGCTTTTCCACAACAAGCTGTCAGTCCGAGTGGGCCACTGCCAGCTTAGAGGTACAAAATGATCTGTAATATAGGCGGTGTATGCAATGTAAGACATGTTATATGCAATGTAAGAATAGAAATTACCATACATTATAGATACGGAAATCTTAAATCTTAACTAGAAATTGACTTACAGTCAATTTGAAGACCGCCCTCAGAAACTGTAGTTCAAGATAGAGTAGACTGATGGAGTTTGAAAATTTGTTNAGTGGTCGAGCTGGATACGGATCAATCGCACCAGCCCGAAGCAAAAAAAAAAAAAATGAGGGACATATTTAACTTCATCACTTCAGGATAAAACAGTCTTCAAAAACCACCGTAAGTTAATTTTTTTGAAACTATCTAACCTTTCTGACCTGGATACAAATATTGACTATATGATGGTACTACTTGATTTTGCAGTGATTGAGTGGTTTTCTTGGAATCGTGTCCCAATTGAGTGTGGAAGAAGATAGAAAGAAAGATAGAAATAAACATTTCCTACCTACCCAATGATATCAAGATGGTCCCTACATTGATAATGTAGGGACCATAACTAGTCGCTAGAAAGTTGAACATGTGCAACTGGCGGCGACTGGCAAAATCTCAGTTCCAGCGAGTCGCAAGGGTGTGTACATCGACCATTTCTGGCGACTGATCAATCGCTTCCAGTTCCAGCTGCATCTGGATCATACCAGTCGCCAGTAGCTCAGTGGCGACTTGTTGTCTCCAGTCGCAAGTGTGATGCACACTATAGGCTTTAGCCATACCTCCAGGACGTCCTGAATAGACCACATACCGTTATATATAGCGTCGGCTTCAATCTGGCACAAGTCGACCACAAGACCGTCGATTTCAGCTACGTGCCAGGCGTCAATTGGTTCAAGAAGTATGCGAATCAACAGTCCTTTAAGCCGGCCTTTAAGACCATAGCAGTTTTCCTCGCATTCAGCAGACGAAAACCTCAAGTCGATCTCTGTGACGTTTTCTCCTTCAGGGGTATGCTACAAGGAGTGAGATGCAGGGGAATAAACCATCGATCGTTGTCTGTTTAATAAGTTTGTGTCGACAATCATGCGGTGTCAACCCACAAAGATCGTTCTCCAGTCCCTCCCCCCTCAAATCATAGCGACGCCTAAAGCAAGGTTCATTGGCACACGGATCCGATCCGTTTCCAGTCCGTTTGCCCCTAGTTTTCCGGATACGACAACGCTGAAGTCCATTTGATAGATTTTTTACGGACATGAACCGGACCAATTCCGTGTGCCAATGAATGAACCTTGCTTAAGGCCCCGATTACATAGAAGTATACGGTATACGAAAACGCCGGTTAGCAATGGCTTCACTGTCGCAAATCCTGCGAGGCCTTTGTTAACCGGCGTTTTCGTATACCGTATACTTAATCGGGGCCTAAGACTTCCTGTACATAGAAGTATACGGTATACGAAAACACCGGTTAACAAAGGCTTGCCGAGGATTCACGATAGTGAAGCCATTGTTAACAAGCGATTTCGTATACCGTATACTTCTATGTATAGGAAGCCTAAAGCTACGTTTAGCTGATACGCGGAATGCGGATTGCGGAAGCGGAAAATGCAATGCATTTTTGCATACAACATATCGCTTCCGCCGGTGATTCCGCGTCCCTATACCGCATTCCGGATGTCTGGTAAACGCACATAAGGCTTCCCTTACATAGAAGTATACGGTATACGAAAACGCCATTTAACAAAGGCTTCAAGTGGATTCACGACCGTGAAGCCATTGTTAACCGCGGTATTCGTATACCGTATAGTTCTATATAAAGGAAGCCTTAGGCTTCCTTTACATAGAAGTATACGGTATACGAAAACGCCGGTCTACCAACCTTTTGCGCGAACGTTGTCCAATTCCCCGCCTTCAAAACCTGTAGTGCCACCTTTGTTACCCAATGCACATTGAATCGAATCCCTCTGATGATGACATCTTCAAGCTCACTTCTGTCCTCTATCAGAATGTAAACATCGTGATTGCGCAACACTGCTGTCGCCCAATCATCTTTGTTGAATGATACGACCTTTCCGGACCCAGCTAACAAATCGTCTGCTCCCAGGCCATCGTCGAGTCTCAGCGAAGGTTCGATGCTCGGACTCGGTGGGGAAGGTCCCGGGTGAGCTGCTTGTTGGAAGGCATCATATCGCCTCCATTCTCCGGGTCGACATTTACAGACACTTTGGATGACTGAAAAAGGAATCGGTCGGTACAAGTCGACAGACAAATGGATTTGACTCAACCAGCAACTCGAGTAGGCCTAACTATTNGTAGTGAGACGTGGACGGATTCTCGACCAATGACGTTGCGTCTTGCGACGTGGTGACGTTTGCTTAGCAACGCCTATTGCAAATGGCGGCGTTCGCGTTTGCTGCCGGAGGAGCGCAAATCATGCGAGATTTAGGCCCATTTCAGAAAAAATGCCCTGTATTTCATTCGTAAGGTGCTTCAGATAATTATTCAAGTTGTTGCTGAGGATGTAGCGCCTACGTTGGGTCTTAGAAACACACGGGTGAGCTGCTCACGCATGGAACGGGAGCTAACGTAGTAACGAGACTTTGCGAGGCTTGGCTCAAATTAGAAGTCGACAAAAACTTCTTTTCCCGGCAAAGTCGTTCAACTAAACTACTTCTTTTGTGGCACAAGTATTTTGGGAATTTCCGATGAACGAAATGGGCACTCTATCAAAAATTATGGGCGCCAGGGAAGAAAGACACATCCCTGAATTCGTTACCTCGGTTCTGGATTGTCTCCATCCCCCCGGTGTGACGTTACATCTTTGTTTTGTTGCATTTTGGGCGCCATATTTGCCTCACTCGAATGAAACTCACGGTATAGATTCGCAATGAATTCTGGGTACTTTTTCTCTCGCGGGCACGTGTTGTGTTAAAGCGCTCCGCGCGGCGGCTTCGCCGCCGCGCTGCGCGTATAAAAATAGATAACATTAATGTTTTGGTATACACGGTGCTGCCACCTGTCCGAGGAAAAATAACTATTATAATCAACCATGTAAATAAACAAACAAACAAACCGTAATGTTTACAATTCGAACTAGAGCACCTTTAAGAACTGGTCTCGTTAAAACGGTTGAGAGGGTTTTAAAGACCCTCTAGTGTGGCACCATAAACCGTTTTAGGGCTTCGAAAGGATTTGAAGACATTTTAAATGACCAGTGTGAACGCACCTCTGGACAGATGAGCTGCATACCCTGGGGAGACGGCCGCCTCCACGACGGTCTAATAGTTTGCCCTATCAAGGAATTGGATAACCTTCACCATCCCGTCTGATATGTCGCTCAGTAACACACACGTCTTGTCGTGACACGATAGGGAAAGTTCGTACCTCAGCAAGTAAGCAATGAGATCGGAGACGAAGATTCTCGACTTACCATCAGATCGAAAAAAATTTCCAATATCGCCAGCATGAACAAAACCGAACGTTCCTATGCAAGATAACAGAAGTGACAAACGAATCATGTTCCTGAGGTTTCCCAACTCTAACCATCGAAGTCACAACGTCGTGCAGAACATTACTTCCACCGACACTGACTCGATTGTAGGCTATCAGTCTTTTTGAGGCACCGTCTTAATCTAATTGAGTTTGTTTGACGTACAGCTGAATCACTGCCAATCAAATCCTGATGAGGACAAGCCCGGCCTAATTTTTTTTGAAATTTGAAGAAAGTAACGATACATTCACAAATTAACAACAATGACCTTAATTCCTGGTTCAGTTTATTTGCTAGAGGAGCGTAGGTTTGGTTTGCGTCATCCGTGACCCGGACGCGGAACACAGCGACCTCCGTTTGACTCAGCTGACGACTGAGTTATCGCAAACCTGACGAAATATACGAAGTACTTCATGAACATAAAGGTCATCTGCAGGGGGCCACATAGCACATTGGAGTTACAGCACTTTGATGATTTTTGGGTTATGCCACCTGGTGGCCATGTTTGAAGTCAAATCAGGCCGAAATTTGACATGAGCGAGAACCATTGTTTTTGAAGACTGAAGCCCTGCAGTTGCTAAAATGCTTGTCCTTCTAGCAAACATCCAGGACTGACAACTCATCAAAAACGGGAAAAAAAGTTGTCTACCTTGTCCTCAACCTACAAAATATTTCTTTAGCATCATTACGGAACTTTTTCCCTCCTCCAATCATATACATGTAAAAATTAACTGCATAGTTCATTTGCCAAAGCAAGGTCAGCGCCCAACCTTCGATCTTCATGCGTAGAAACCAGTACAGCTCTGCCTTCTTGTACATGGCCATGATCGGGAGATACAGAAAAAAGTTATACATTCTCATTGGTATTGAGAGAAAAAGGTATGCCAGGCTGACCATCACGAGCATGCGCATCATGTACTTGCTTTCGGTATCACGTGATTTCTTACTGCTTAGTTTGTCGCCAGACGTCGCTGTTATTTGTTTACGTTTATTTTCTGCTCGTCTGACGCCGATGATGATGACGATGTTGCAGGCAATTATAATGAGAAAGGGCAGGATTGTTCCTACCACGAGTTGATGAAGCATGGATAGGGTGGCAAAAATCGGAGCGTGTGGAGTCTTCCATCCGATCAGCACCATACCTTCAAGAAAATTTTCGAGGAGTGGCATGGATTAGTTTGGTCAAGCCAAAATTGGATGCCAAAAATCTACGTCTACCCTGTGTAGGCCTACTATATATTTTTCTTGACCGTCAGTTTTTTTATTTGAATTAGCATACATAAAGGCCTGAAACCACTGACGCCTATTCACGCCCTAAACCACGCGATTTATCGCGTTGTCCATTGTTCGCATCCTGAGAATCTCAGGTCATTTACGGTCGTACCCTCCCTCAATGCCCTGAGGACATCCACCCCGTTTCGGTGGGGAAGACGGACATTCCTCATGTGTACTCGCCAATTGGTAATTCACCAACAAACCATGCAAAGCAGTGGGGAAATGCCACTTGATGTAATGGACAAATATCGCGCCTAGTGCTACAACGTCTGCACATACATCTGGTATTACGAGTTACCGGATACCAGGCTCCTAGCATTGTATCTCATTCCATAATTTATGCACGCTGCCGAATGACAGCTGCCCCAAACACATGAACTGGATCATACCTTCGTGTTCTGATCCCATCAGTACGTCCTCGTTGACAAAATAATCCGTGAGAATCATGTTGACGCGAAGTTAATTCAGGAACAATCAGAAACTCAGCGAGTTTGTCAGCGACTCGAGAAATTTTCACAGCTACCATATTTGGGATATGACCAAGACGGGATAGAAGCTTCACTGTGATTGGCTAGATTCGGCGGAGTCGAGTGCTCCGCTGGTTCCCCACTAAAATGGCATGGATGTCGCCAGGGTCTGAACCAAGCGCGAGTTGGGGAGCCGGTTGTGAAGACCCTGGGTGCGAGGATGCATTGTTCGGGGCAGCACTTTGGAAAGTAACACTGAAGGGTGTTGTCGCCGACGCACTGAAACCACGGCCTGAAAACATGTCAGTGGGTTCAGGCCTTTAAATTTTCGGAGATTTTTTTATACCTGTAAGTTAATATTAAATACCTGTTCTTTCATCAACACTGTACGTCATGATCCAGAACAGTTGTATGTTGCATAGAACGGTGAAGAACGCCGTCGTGACCATGACCTTCTTGGCACGTGACGGGCTGCACAAAATGGCCGCCTTCATCGGAGCCCAGACAGCTATGGCGCGGTCAAACGACATCTCGGCAAGGAAGAGACCTGAGCTGACACCAGACGAGTACGCGATAAAAAATGAAAACCTAAATGCAGAAATCGAGAGGAAGTTCAAAATGAGCCAGAACTTTGAAGCATTGTCCACAAATTATCCGGACCAAACGTCAAAAGAAAGAACCACGTGTCGTTCAGAAACGTCAGGGAACTTAACCAATCATCCTATAATGAATAAGACTTTGCAAAGAATTTTGTAGTTCTGCGAACTTGGCCTTGTAAGAAAATTGATTAAAAACAACTGCCGATGCATACTCCACGCAGCGTTGAAATTTCTTTGATAATTGGACGAAAATTTTAACACTGCCATCGATGCTAGATCGCCATCTTGAAATCCTGACGTCATCGTCTGCGGGCTGGTCTATCACGTGACGCGAACTTCTTTTTCAAAATGGTATTATTTGCGGAAACAGTATTTATATTGTCGAAAATGAAACAGAATAACTTTATTATTACTTTATATCTACTCCAGCGTTGTTTGTATCACTCTATACCTTCACCTGTCTTCAACGATCTATATTGTAAGCGTAGAAAACGAGTGACAGGGTGACCGCTTCACAAACAGAAGAATTTCTTCTGTTCACTCCGCGTGCGCACTACTTTTCAAGATGGAAACCTACCACCGACAGTATAGTAGCGGTGATATGATTGACGTCATTGCACATATCGCCACCTAGCGTCAAGTTTGCTGCCGATGCACCAGGGAATGTTGGGAAAAAATCTGGCCAAGAACAATGTGCAGGACTGGTTCTTGGACAGATTTTCAAACAACATGCAAAATACTCACTTAAACGCCAGTTGCTGGTTAGGGAAAACCTCCCCTCTCAGCCAGAAAAACAAATAGGACTGTAAAATAAAGTTGACGAGGACAATGTTGTCGGCGATGGCTAAACCAGCCATGTAGGTACACGTCGATTGGTTCCGGTTGCTTCGTTTCGTGGCAACCAGAAACGCCATGGCGTTGCTAGGCAACCCGACTGCGATCATGAATATTGACCAAATTCGTGTCATGTACTCGTAGGCGTGCAGCATCTGTAAGTATTCAGCGGCAGGAGCTTGGCTGACAGTGACGTTCACAGCTGCAGGTCTATCTGCACCTTCCATCTCGGTAGATTCGATTCAATCGTTGCAACGGCAGTTTTTTTAGATTTGAGGATAAACTCACAAACAGAGTTGAAAAAAGGACAAAGATTATAGAGTTGTTGACTCGTCATACAATAATCGATCCTCGAATCCTGTTCCAGGAATCTCAAACATTACCACCTGGCGATGTGAGCAAGGCACAAACTGGTAAATTACGGTATGGAGTATTACACCATCCGAGGACTTCTCCACAGATGGCCCGATGTTTCCCAAGCTGGATCCTCGGTGGCCTTGGCTATCTACCATCCTAAATGACACCGTGTCGAAGCGTTTCGAGTCGTAACTGAAAATCAACTGATTGAACCCAAATGGAAACCAACACCCAAGACATATGAGAACAGCTCGAGCGAATTGTTACAAATGTGAGCAAAGAGGATCGGTTTACAGGCATCGAATACTGAGAACAGAACAAAAGGCTTCAAATTTTCTATGTTACTAAATTTCATTGCATAGAGAATGTAAGTTTTTAAAAAAACGTTACATAGGCCGGGTTACCTGGTAAATTTCCCATGGTTTTTTTTTCATGCAAACCTGTATAGACGGCACTCGATGCATATCAATATCTGTACTTAATGCGTGATATACATGTAAACGCACACATCGTTCGCATCAGAAGATTTCCCAAGTGACCACTTTTCAGAAACTCGTACCCATTCGGGATGACAAGATGATATTTAAATATCTCCTGTTGCCCAACATACAACGAGGTGATATTTCAATGTCATATGTTGCCCCACTTGCAATAAATTCAGTGTAACTCATTGAGGGTGTCGTAACTTTATGCATATTCATGTCCCACCCCTCGGCAGGATGATGATGACGATGTTGCAGCCATGATTGTTACTCAAAGATCAGGAGTGCCTGGGTTCACGAAATTTATCAGTTATTCAACTAACGTTAAAAAAGTCGCAGAGTCAGGCATCGAAAAACGAACATAGAACTAACTTGGTCCAAGTTGGGAAGTATAAAGGCGTCCTTCAGAGAAAATGTCCCGTCGAAAGCTGGAAATACATACATAATTAAAAAAAAGGCCCCTGGGAGACAAACCCAGCCCGCTAAACAGAAACAGACCCCAGGGCCTGTACGCTTATTCCACCGTTACGGTGGAATACGCTTATTCCACCGTTACGGTGGAATAAGCTTATTCCAGGTACAACTTCACGTTATAATGTTAAGTTATACCAAGCTAATTCCACCTTTATGCATACGGGCCCTGGAGATTACTCAACAGCGGCCATGTTGGTGCAATGCCTCACGGGAGTCTGAGTAGGGGAAATCTCGTCCTCGCGAGACCGGAAGTGCCACTTGCTACGAATGGTATTGTTTTTAGGGAATTTCAGCTGTCAGTCAGATTGAAGGCCAACACCCAAGATGTGTCGTATCACGGGTTCGTATGTCCAACCGTCTAACACCAAACCGATCCCCATTAGACCTGAACTGCAGTTTAATTTGTCCCTCCTCCACAGGCGCGGATCCAAGGGGGGGGCACACCCGGCCCATGCCCCCTCTATTTTGTGGAAAATCTTTAAAATTGACCGGGAAATTTCGAAATATGAAAAGATGTTAAAATGTTTTCCACGATGTGCGCTGGCTGTGCCCCCTCTTTCCCATGATTCTGGATCCGCCCCTGCTCCACACAAATTTCTGTCTTGCAAAATAGTTCCCTGTCCTTTAGTGCTAATGTCAGGCCGACGACGACCTGCACCACAAACAAAATAGGAACAACGACTACCTTCAACGGATCCAACTAGAAATTATTTCCTTCGCATCATTCCGGAACTTGCTCCCTCCTCCAATCATATACATGTAAAAATTAACTGCATAATTCATCTCCCAGAGCAAAACAAGAGACCAGTACTCCAACTTCAAGCGTAAAAACCAATACAAGTCCGCCATTTTGTACATAGCACTTATGTAGGGGATCGTAAGGTACACGTCGTACAGTCTCATGGGTATTGAAAGAAAAACGTAAGCGAGGCTGACCAGCACGAGCATGCGCACCATGTACTTGCTTTCAGCATCACGTGATTTTTTACTTTCTTGCTTGTCGCCAGACGTCGCTGCCATTTGTTTACGTTTATTTTCTGCTCGTCTGACGCCGATGATGATGGCGATGTTGGCACCAATGATAATGAGAAAGGGTAAGATTGTTCCGACTATGAGCTGATGAAACATGGAAAGGGTGGCAAGGAGGGGGGTTTCTGGGGTCTTTAAAATTAGCGACACCATACCTTGAAAAGAAAAATTCGAGAAGCGAGCCAAGTAGAGGAAATTATTATCTACAACCATAACAATTTCTTATATCACAGACATGCAGGCCTATATTTTCAAAGCTGTTTTAACGCTAAAATGCATTTAAAAAAATAAAACAATGTTTTTAGGAAAAAAACATGGGGCGATTTCACAAAGGGCGTTTAAGACCTAGACGCGTGTAACTTCGTCAAATCCATGGTGGAAGTGCGTGCATTTAGTGAAGTTACACGCGTCTAAGTCTTAAACACCCTTTGTGAAATCGGCCCCATATTTTCGAAGTTGTTTTAGTTTTATAACGTTCCGACGAAAAAGCATTTTTACTTTCATATTTTCCAAAGGGTTTTAACGCTAAAACAATATTTTAAATCTCCCTTAAAACGTTTTAGCTAGAGCAAGGTAGGGGCATGTCTAACATGCCCTTCGGCTGCGACAATACAGAGCACACCCTACACGGACACGCAGTTAGCAATGGTTTCGACTGTACAGGTGTAACGTTTTTCAGTGTGGCCATTTTTCTGTGTGATTCCCATTGTTCGGAACACACTGGGAAACGGACTCGCTGTTTCTCTGTGTGTCGCCCATTGTCCAGTCGCCGCTTATTCCGTCAATCTATTGTATTGTCACACTGGCTCAAGGGCCTCACTGAAAAACGTTACACCGGCCTGTCCATTTAGCGTGAAGCTCTACATGTTGGCTATGTATTGGCAGCCTGGGGTCTAGTGCGCCAAGCTATAGTTAGATGCTTCGAAGATATTCTACATACATACCAGTCCTTTCTTCAATGCTGTACCACAGAACCCAGAACAGCTGTATATTGAATAGAAATGTAAAGAAAGCCGTTGTTGCCATGGCTTTCTTGGCACGTGACGGGCTGCACAAGATGGCTGCCTTCATCGGAGCCCAGACTGCTATGGCGCGGTCAACGGACATCTCAGCAAGGAAGAACCCTGAGGCGATACCTCCGGAGTAGGCGATGAAAACGGCGAACCTTAATGTAAAAATTCAAAGAAGTTTCTATAGGTACAGGTATATAATTTTGAGTCTCAATCTTTTTGGAGTGCTCTCATTCCGAAGTGAGTACGGAACAATATTTCAAAAATATTGAGTAAGAACGGTGTACAGAAGGAATTTTCTTCCAACACCCTCGTTGGTAAATGAAATAGGGCGTACTACATGTACTCACTTAAACGCCAGTTCCTGGTTCGGTATGACATCAATAAAGTTGAGAAGAACAACGTTGTCGACGATGGCTAAACCGGCCATGTAGGTGCACGTGGAATGGTTCCGGTTACCTCGTTTCGTAGCAACAAGGAACGCCATTAGGTTGCTAGGCAACCCGATGGTTATCACAAATATTGAGCAAATTTGTGTCATGTACTTGAACACGAGCTGCATCAAGGAATAATCTTCAGCCGGTAACTGGATGATAGTGAAATTTCTATCTGTATCCATTGCTTTTGATAAATTAGATTTTAAATGTGTGTTTTTCGGCGATTGAAAATCATCCGTTACGTGGCATTTTCTTCGAAAATAGATTATAAAAGGCGTGAAGTGGCACAGTGTTTCCTCTCATTGTATGGGATTTACTGCCAAACAGGAGTGAGAGAGATTACTCCGTGTTCCCCTTTGGAAAAGTCGTGGACTCTGTAGTTGCCTATTGTATGAAAACACTGAGATATGGGGAACATTCGATACTGTTACACCGGACTTTGGCCTCTACTCCGTGCGCAGATTACAACCTCCTTATAAAGCCACACTGT
>NMRB01003390.1:1273-11847 GCA_002633025.1 Notospermus geniculatus | reverse complement strand
CTTCACCGCACATCACGAGGAAGCGTAGTGATGTAGTTTCCAGTAGGCCTACTGTATATACCATCCGAGGACTTCACCGCACATCACGAGAAAGCGTAGTGATGTAGTTTCCAGTAGGCCTACTGTACATGTATATACCATCCGAGGACTTCACCGCTTCCCCGCACATCACGAGAAAGCGTATTGATGCGGTTACGAGCACGTACCATCAGACGGCTTCACCGCTCACCGCACACCAAAAGAAATGTAGTACATGTAGTGCGGTACAACACGTGTCTATACCATCCGAGGACTTCACCGCTTTGCGGCATCTCACGAGAAAGCGTAGTGATGTATAACGGGTCAATACCATCCGAGGACCTCCCGGAGATGGACAACAATTCCTCCAAGCAGGCCTCGTGGTGACCGCTCAGTTATCCACCATACAAAATGACACGTTGTATAGGCGTTTACATTGTATAAGTCGTTGGTGTCCTTTATAAGCAGATTGAATTCGAATGAAAACGTAAACCTGAGACCTGAGACAAGGTTGGGCGAAATATAAGAAATGCAAGCAGAAAGTATCGGGTTCTCAAGGCACGAAACCTAAGAAAAGAACAAAAGGTTTCAAACTTTTCTATGTTACTGCCCTTTTTGCATTAAGCATATTTTAATTTTCCTGATACAAAAAAATGGTATGTCATCTGATCCATTCAGTGTTCTAGTTGGGCATAGTTCCTTCCACGTGGCATATTAATTAGCTTGCCAATTACGTATGCGCTACAGGCTTGATGTAAACGTGCACATCGGCACAACCCCACACACTCCGCTACTCAGGGGGCGGCCATATTGGCGCAATGCCTATCGGGAGTCAGAGTCGGTGAAATCTCGTCCTCGCGAGACTGGAAGTTTCACGCGTTTTGAAGGGTATGAGTGACACTCTTTTTCAGAGTTTGCGCTGTCAGTCAGTAGGGCAACCTCCACGAGTAACGGGTTCAAGAACCTAACTGACTCACACTACACCAATCCCCATCAGGCTTTATCACAGTTTGATTTGTCCTCCCTCAAAAATCATTTCATTCGTTTTGCCATCAGACTTGTTCTTTTCCCCCCCCCCCCCCCCAGAGTCTACATGTAAAGAGACCTGGAAAAGATCGCAATTGATAGAAAAACTGAAGGAACGATTATTTATTTTCATGGCGCGGGCCTATACGGTAGAGAGAGCGGTCTGTATGTATTGAAGCAGACCACTGTTTTTGAAGACTGAAGTCCTGCATTTTCCACCATCTTGTCCTTCTAGCAGAAATAAAATGCAGGACTGGCAACCCATAAAAACGATTGAAAATCTCTACGTTTTCTTCACCCCACAAAATATTTCTTTGGCATCTTTACGGAACTTACTCCCTCCTCCAATCATATACATGTAAAAATTAACTGCATAATTCATCTCCCATAGGAAGGTGAGAGACCAACCTTCGGTTTTCATTCGCAGAAACCAGTACATTTCCGTCGTATTGTACATTGCAGCGATAGAGGGGATCTGGAGATACACAGAAAAAATTCTCCAAGGTATTGAAAGAAATACATAAGCGAGGCTGACCATGACGAGCATGCGCATCATGTACTTGCTTTCACCATCACGTGATTTCTTACTTCCTTGGTTGCCGCCAGACGTCGCTGCCATTTGTTTACGTTTATCGTCTGCTCGTCTGACGCCGATGATGATGACGATGTTGCAGCTGATAATAATGAGAAAGGGCAAGATTGTTCCGACTATGAGTTGATGAAGCATGGATAGGGTGGCAAAAAGGGGATATTTTGGGCTCTTCCAGCCAATCAGCACCATACCTTAAAAAAAAGTTTCGAGAGTGCCATGAGTGTGTTTGTGGTCGTAACTATTGCAAGATGGGATGACAGCTATTTAAATTCTGCTCTCCTTTCCACAACAAGCTGTGAGTCCGAGTGGGCCACGCTGCCAACTTAGAGGCACAATGATCTGGAATACATAGATGATTAGGGTTGGTCCATTGACCATCCATGCAGAATATTTCCTCCCTATTTGGCTGGCTTGGTTGGATGCACATTTCAACAGGACCAGTGGCGTGTTTGGATGGTCATGCAGTCAGCAAACCAACCACATACATGTACATGTACATGTACATGTATAATTTATGTGACCTGCATATTATTGTACCTCAACCTGGCCGTGGCCCATCTGAATTCCTCACTTAAAGCGGATTGTTCACGTCTGTCCAAAGTGAACCAAAAATAATAAAACATCCCGTTTTATTCGTAACAACAACTGGTAAATGCATTGCGGCGGCCGCTCCGGAAACTGTTCTGTGGAATATTTGACTCGATGCGAATAGTCCGCTTTAAGCTGCTTCCTATTCCGCGCCCGCAAACGCCTCGTGGAAACACGGCCTTAATGTGTTTCTTTTCCTTGCACGGTATTTTCAGTTGCCAGACCTATACTGCATGTTCATGTAGACAGGCGGTGTATGCAATGTAAGAATAGAAATTACCATACAATATACATGTACATGTAGATACAGAAATCTTAAATACCTGTCCTTTCTTCAATCTTGTACGTCTGGACCCAAAACAGCTGAATATTGCACAAAAAGGTGAAGATGGCCGTCGTGACCATGACCTTCTTGGCACGTGACGGGCTGCACAAGATGGCTGCCTTCATCGGAGCCCAGACTGCTATGGCGCGGTCAAACGACATCTCGGCCAGGAAGAGACCTGAGCTGACACCAGCGGAATACGCGATGAAAAATGAAAACCTAAATGCAGAAATTAAGAAAATATTCCAAATTGAAGTTACTGTCAACGGAGATTTCGAATTTCGTCGGAAGTTCTGATCCGATCACGAAGTGACCGACAGGATCTCTGTATTGTACTCGGGGCGGCCACCCGTCCATGTAGTGGCGCGCTCTCCGTTGCTTAACTTCTGGCTCCGAGGCCAACTAGGTCATGAAGGAAATCGTTCATGGCCGGCGGTGTAAGCCGTGCCATCGTAGCTGCACAAGGGGTTCAATGCAGTCTCTGCATTTCTGCTACCAAATTGATGCCCTGCGACAGTTTTGAAACATTGTAAATAGTGAGACTGTGGCCCGTATTCTAGAAGCCTCCTTAACTCTAAGGTCCACTTTAAGCTTTTGTTAGAACCATTCCTGACGGTTTCGCCGCGAAACATGTCGAATTTCGTCAGTTATCCAGGCGGAACCGCAGATTGGATGGAGAGAGAGAGAGAGAGAGATCGAGAGAAATTCAGCAAAAACAAGGAAGACCGCCCCATTGATGGGGGCGGTCTTAAATACCTGTCCTTTCTTCAATCTTGTACGTCTGGACCCAAAACAGCTGAATATTGCATAAAAAGGTGACGATGGCCGTCGTGACCATGACCTTCTTAGCACGTGACGGGCTGCACAAGATGGCTGCCTTCATCGGAGCCCAGACAGCTATGGCGCGGTCAAACGACATCTCGGCCAGGAAGAGACCTGAGCTGACACCAGCGGAATACGCGATGAAAAATGAAAACCTAAATGCAGAAATTAAGAGAATATTCCAAATTTAAGTTACTGTCAACGGAGATTTCGAATTTCGTGGGAAGTTCTGATCCGACCACGAAGTGACCGACAGGATCTCTGCATCGTACACGGCATGCACGGGGCGGCCACCCATCCATGTACATTACTCCTGTGATCTGGTAAAACCTAGTAAGTCTCATTTAGACAATTTTGAGAAAATCAAGGAAAACCGTTTTCCTACAGGATTAAGCTCCAGGAGACAAAAGGTATTTCGTGTTGCCTTTTTAGTCGGGCATAATGGAAGGTCTTTCCATTGCATAACATTTCATTTTGTTTGATGGCTTAATCAGGTTACATAATGACTTAGGGTGGTTTTTCCTGATCAAAGTTATTTCAGTGGTTACGGTTTTCATCAACAAGAACCTTACTGAGACGGGTTTTATGCATTTTTATTTCATAATATGAAGGGATAATACCTAGTAAGTTCAAATTTGGGGCTAACTCAATTTTCATAAAAAAGTGACTTACTAGGTTTTACCAGATCACAGGAGATTAGTGGCGCGCTCTCCGTTGCTTAACTTCTGACTCCGAGGCCAACACGCCAACCACTAGGCCGTAAAGAAAATCCTCCATGGCCGACGGGTTAAGCCGTGCCATATACTTAGCTGCAAGGGTTCAATGCACCATCTCCCCCTTCGGACAGAGATGACCCGTCCTCGAGTCACTAAGCGCCACTCTGCGCTTTAGTGCCGAACTACACTTTCCAGATTCGACTGGGAAGGGGTCTGCCAAATGTTTTGTACGCGCGCCGGTCACCCAATCCATGTAGTGACCGCGCTCTCCGTTGCTTAACTTCTAGCTCCGAGGCCAACGCGCTAACCACTAGACCATAAAGGAAATCGTTCATGGCCGGCGGTTAAGCCGTGCCATAGTAGCTGCACAAGGGGTTCAATGCAGTCTCTGCATTTCTGCTACCAAATTGATACCCTGCGACAGTTTTGAAACATTGTAAATAGTGAGACTGTGGCCCGTATTCTAGAAGCCTCCTTAACTCTAAGGTCCACTTTAAGCTTTTGTATTCAGCCGTGCAAACAATAGCTAAAGGCAAACCTTAGAGTTAAGGAAGCTTCTAGAATACGGCCCTTTAAGTTGTAAAATACTCACTTAAAGGCCAGATGTTGGTTGGGAAGAACATCCCCTCTCAGCCAGAAAAACAGATACGATTGAAAAATAAAGTTGACGAGCACAACGTTGTCGGCGATGGCTAAACCAGCCATGTAGGTACACGTCGATTGGTTCCGGTTACTTGGTTTCGTAGCAACCAGGAACGCCAAAACGTTGCTTGGCAACCCGAGTAGGATTATCAATATTGACCATATTCGTGTCATGTATTCGAATGCGAGCTGCAGCTGTAGTTCATCGGCCTGAACTGGGCCGATTGTCACGTTTCCAGCTATTGGCTCTTCCATCTTGATAGACTCTATTTCAGTCGTTTCAATCGGAGCTGTTCATCGGCGACTGAAAGTCATTCATTTTATAGCCGTTACTATAAGAAACAAATTGGGGAGGTTTCGAAATCAAACGATAAACCAAAACTTTACGACAACGTTATTTTTCATACTACACATTAACCAGATTTTGCATTGCATTTTCGGTACAAAAATAAAGTTGTCGTTAACGTTTACGTTTATCGTTTGATTTCGAAACCTCCCTATTATTATCAGCAAAACGTTTACGTGACTTTTAGGCCTATTCGGTACACATTTTGAGTAAAATGCTAACGAGTATGTTTCAATCACCGGACTTTACCACACATGCTGAAAGGGTTCTTCGATCTGGTTGACGGTCAATGAGCTATCCACACCATCCAAAATGTAACGATGTAGAGGCGTTTGTCAGTCAATATACTGACACACCCAACTGATTGAGTTCAAGCAAAGTAGTCAGAACAGGTCGGGTGAAATATTAGAAATTCATGCAACAGGCATGACAGGTGTCGTGTTTCCAAGGTTACGAAACCCAAGAACAGAACAAGGAAGGATTCAAATTTCAATGTTACTGCATTCATTCAATTTTTTTAGCAAAAGTTGGGATCATATGTAGTAAAAAAGTAAACTCGGGTTTCCTCATCCTGACAATCTCAGGTCATTTATGCTCGTACCCTCCCTCAATGCCCTGAGGACATCCACCGTTTCGGTGCATAAGACGGACATTCCCTCATGGGTACTCGCCAATTGGTAGTTCACAAATAAACCATGCAATGCAGTGGGGAAATGCCACTTGATGTAATAACCAAACACTGCTCCTTGTGCTACACGTCTGCACACAGATCTGGTGTAACGAATTACCGGATACCAGTCTCGTAGCATTGCATCTCATTCCATAATTTATGCACGCTGTCGAATGATACTGCCCAAAACACACGAACTGGATCATACCTTCGTGTTATGAACCCATTGGTACGTACTCGTTATCTAGATAATCCGTGAGAATCATTTTGATGCGAAGTTTATTCAGGAACAATCGGAAATTCAGCGAGTTTGTCAGCGAATCGAGAAATTTTTACAGCCGCCATTTTGGGAATTGACGAAGACAGGATAGAAGCTTCGCTGTGATTGGCTGAATTCGGCGGAGGCCAGTGCACAGCGCTGGTCCCACTAAAACGGCATGGATGTCGCCAGGGTCTGAACCAAGCGCGAGAGGGGGAGCCGGTTGCGAAGACCCTGGGTGCGAGGATGGGGTTTCCTGTAATTCTCCATTTGGTTTTTTCATGCAACGCTGTGCACTCTACCCATTTAACATATTTGCTACATGCTTGATATTAAAACGTGCACATCGTTGCCGTCAGTGGATTTTGCAAACGACCCAAATTTTTTAAATAAAATCGGATCCTTGCTTGGATGACAAGAGTACATTGTAAATGACCCCTGATAATAAAATTATAATCGATAACTTTGACCTTGGCCTTGCCTTACAAGGTCATCCTACATTTCTATCGGTTGCCGCCAGTCGTCCTGTAAAAGGGGTAGTTCTGCCCGACCCAGAATCAAACCAACAAAACTCAAGTTGAAGGAAGTAAAGAAACGCACTTCAGAGCAAAATGTCCGGTCGAAGTTGGTCATGGCATCGGGTAGACAAACCTAGCCCGGTGAGCTGAAACATTTCATCTGGGAATTACTCACACGGCGGCCATTTTGGTGCAATGCATCTCGGGAGTCTGAGGCCCGGTTCAGACGTCGCTCTAACGACGCGTCGAATACAATTCCTCATTTAGATCCGTCTGGAGAGCGACGTCTGAATTGAATTAAATTCTGCAATAGAACAAGCCGAAATATAGGTGCTGAAGGAGTGTTGTTTCTTTGTTTGAAGTGGAAATGTTCGTAGTGTAGGCCGGTTGTTTGATTGTCTGCAGTTTCCACGGAGTGACACTTGAACTTTTCCACTTCAAATGTAAAATCGACTACGTAATTCCAATTAAGGAAGCTTTAGATTAATAGACGATAAACTGGAGGTCATCCTCGGCATAGTCTAAGTGTGTATACCTTTCAACTTCGGTACATTTGCTCCCAGCTTTGGAGTTGACATCTTCAACATTTGTGACACAGCCGCCATCTTCCGACTCGGAGCACAGTGCTGCCACTTGAAAAACTCGGCGAATGCGCTGACGATTCTCCACGGTGGTTACTATAAGAAACAAATTATTATCAGCAAAACGTTTACGTGACTTTTATTCGGTACACATTTTGAGCAAAATGCTAACGAGTATGTTTCAATCACCGGACTTTACCACACATGCTGAAAGGGTTCTTCGATCTGGTTGACTGTCAATGAGCTATCCACACCATCCAAAATGTAACGATGTAGAGGCGTTTGTCAGTCATTACTGACACACCCAACTGATTGAGTTCAAGCAAAGAAGTCAGAACAGGTCGGGTGAAATATTAGAAATTCATGCAACAGGCAGGTATCGTGTTTCCAAGGTTACGAAACCCAAGAACAGAACAAGGAAGGATTCAAATTTCAATGTTACTGCATTCATTCAATTTTTTTAGCAAAAGTTGGGATCATATGTAGTAAAAAAGTAAACTCGGGTTTCCTCATGCTGACAATCTCAGGTCATTTATGCTCGTACCCTCCCTCAATGCCCTGAGGACATCCACCCCGTTTCGGTGGATAAGACGGACATTCCCTCATGTGTACTCGCCAATTGGTAGTTCACAAATAAACCATGCAATGCAGTGGGGAAATGCCACTTGATGTAATAACCAAACACTGCACCTTGTGCTACAAGTCTGCACATAGATCTGGTGTAACGAATTACCGGATACCAGTCTCGTAGCATTGCATCTCATTCCATAATTTATGCACGCTGTCGAATGATACTGCCCCAAACACACGAACTGGATCATACCTTCGTGTTATGAACCCATTGATACGTACTCGTTATCTAGATAATCCGTGAGAATCATTTTGATGCGAAGTTTATTCAGGAACAATCGGAAATTCAGCGAGTTTGTCAGCGAATCGAGAAATCTTTACAGCCACCATTTTGGGAATTGACGAAGACAGGATAGAAGCTTCGCTGTGGTTGGCTGAATTCGGCGGAGTCCAGTGCACAGCGCTGGTTCCCCACTAAAACGGCATGGATGTCGCCAGGGTCTGAACCAAGCGCGAGAGGGGGAGTCCGTTGTGAAGACCCTGGGTGCGAGGATGGGGTTTCCTGTAAATCTCCATTTGGTTTTTTCATGCAACGCTGTGCACTGTACCCATTTAACATATTTGCCACATGCTTGATATTAAAACGTGCACATCGTTGCCGTCAGTAGATTTTGCAAACGACCCCAACTTTTTAAATAAAATCGGATCCTTGCTTGGATGACAAGAGTACACTGCAATGACCCCTGATAATAAAATTATAATCGATAACTTTGACCTTGGCCTTGCCTTACAAGGTCATCCTACATTTCTATTGGTTGCCGCCAGTCGTCCTGTAAAAGGGGTAGTTCTGCCCGACCCAGAATCAAACCAACCAAACTCAAGTTGAAGGAAGTAAAGAAACGCACTTCAGAGCAAAATGTCCGGTCGAAGTTGGTCATGGCATCGGGTAGACAAACCTAGCCCGGTGAGCAGAAAGATTTCTGGAAATTACTCACACGGCGGCCATGTTGGTGCAATGCCTCACGGGAGTCTGAGTCGGCGAAATCTCGTCCTCGCGAGACCGGAAGTTCCACGTGTTTCGAAAGGTATGAGTGACACTGTTTTTCAGGACTTTGCGCTGTCAGTCAGTAGGCCAATCAAAAAGTGGTCACGAGATCATGAACCTACTTGACTAACACCAAACCAATCCCCATCAGGCGCTGATCACAGTTATATTTGTCCCGCTCTATCTTCGTTTCACTGACTTCCTGCGAAAGAGTTCCTCGTCGATGTGATCGGAACTACACCAACTGTCGTTGTTTCTAAAGTGCAGAAATCACGGCCCTACACTTACTAGTATACTCTTGAACCAACAACAGATGATTTCTTTCGCATCATTACGGAACTTGCTCCCTCCTCCAATCATATACATGTAAAAATTAACTGCGTAATTCACCTCCCAGAGTAAGCCAAATGTCCAGTATCCCATCTTCAACCGTAGAAACCAGTACATGTCCGCCATATTGTAACGAGGGCCAGTGGAGGGGATCGCAAGATAAACATTGTACATCCTCATTGGTATTGAAAGAAAAACGTAAGCGAGGCTAACCAGTATGAGCATGCGCGTCATGTATTTGTTTCCGCCACCTGATTTCTTCTTCACGCCATTGTCACCAGGCGGCAGTGCGATTTGTTTACGTTTCTCCTCTGCTCGACCGACGCCGATGATGATGACGATGTTGCAGCCGATGATGATGAGGAAGGGCAGGATTGTTCCAATTATGAGCTGATGAAACATGGAAAGGGTAGCAAGGAGGGGGATTTCGGGGTTGTTCCATTGTATTATCGCCATGCCTTGAAGAAAAAGTTCCAGAAGCAGAGGTCAGTTGTGAACCTAATAACCTAGGCCTAGTTTATACCAAACTCCTCCGCAGTGCCGTAATGCTCCCGGGAATGCTCCATTTTAATACGACACTGCCACCAGGTCCGGACTATTTCATCGGCGGAGGATCGTTTGTATTCCAATACACGTCAGTTGGAACGGAAGTCTTTCATGGGCACGTGCACCAAACGTTTCGTTGACCTACTTTTATCTGATTGGTTCACCGTTTGAGTTGTGTATAACGTAGGACCCAGGCTCATGTGACGCAGCCGGACAATCGAGGAAAATCACTCCTTTTCGATGACCATGCGCGAAAATAGTTCTATCGTTATTACTTTGTTATGACTATCCATCATCACTATCAGTTCGAAAACTTGAGTGACTGATTACAAAATATGCAGTTATTTATTGTTTTTGACTTTATTTGATATGGGGATGGGAAGTAATATCACATGCTCGATTTTGCAAAGCACTAAAGGCACCTGGGCGCAGTGTCGTAATTATTGGAGCATCATAAAATGCGGAATGCGACGGCACTGCGGAAGAGTTTGAGTTTATACTCGATCCGATTCAGCTGATTAGATGGAAAATTACATTGTATATTAATCACCCTCTAGTTATTAAAAAAAAGTTTCCACCAGATAGCCTAAGTGTGCGCGCACCAAAATTCTGTAGAAATCCAAGATGGCCGCGGGGCCCCTCGAAACGATGAGTTGGGAGAAATTAGTCTACCTTACAGTTTGATATCATGCGGGGGAAATCTATCACTACATAAATACCTGTTCGTTCTTCAATGCTGTAGGCCTGGACCCAGAACAGCTGAATGTTAAATAAGCACGTGAATAAAGCCGTCGTGGCCATGGCCTTCTTGGCACGTGACGGGCTGCACAAGATGGCCGCCTTCATAGGTACCCAGACTGCTATGGCGCGGTCAACGGACATCTCGGCCAGGAAGAGACCTGAGCTGACACCAGCGGAGTAGGCGATGAAAAATGTGAAGCTAAGTGCAGAAATATGAATATTCCAAAATAAAGGCACCT
>NMRB01003389.1:24261-38554 GCA_002633025.1 Notospermus geniculatus | reverse complement strand
CTATGCTCCTGCCTATACTCCTGCCTATACTAGTGCCTATGATCCTGTCTATACTGCCTATGCACCTGCCTATGCTCCAGCCTATACCCCTGCCTATACTAGTGCCTATGCTCCAGCCTATACTACCTATGCACTCACCTATGCTCCTGCCTATACTCCTGCCTATGCTCCTGCCTATACCCCTGCCTATGCTCCTGCCTATACTTCCTATGCTCCTGCCTATATAGCGTTTTGCCAAAATTCAGTTTTTAATGATTAGGAGAAAAATGACATTTTATAAAATGACTTTTTTCACAATTTTTGAAAAATCTTCCGTTTTCTTTCTTCATTATATTCAACTTGTCTGACTGACCAACATCTGCAACTTCTCCCTTTTAAAATCTCAAGAAAAAATGCCACTTTTGGCATTTTTTAGCAAAATAAATCCCACTCATACAGTCAAGTAGACAATACGTCTGAGACAGCCCCTCTTTTTGAGATATTTATTAAAACTTGGTGTACTTTTACTTTCCTACAAGACTGTACTTACGTTGCAGCATCTCCTGTTCAACAGCCTGGACCAGGGAGACGTCTGGATGATTCCGAGCGACATTTATGTTCACAATATCCCAACGCCAAAGTATCTTGCTGGAAAATACCGCTTATCATCTGTTCATGCCTTCTCTTCGTCTGTATTTACGTTGCAGTACCTCCTGTTCAATAGCCTAGACCAGGGTTCTCATATGTCCTTTTGTCGCATTTTCCTTCTTGTCAGGCACTCGGCCAACCTTCAGAGGTATTATCTCCTTCCTATATGCATCACATATCATTACTATTCGTTCTGTTTACCATTCGACAATATTGAAACTGATAGCCCATATCTGTAACATGATGTAGGTCTTAAGCTTCCGAGAGAAAGTGCTGACTATCCGAGCCTGGCTTATCTGCAACAGATATCACGACGACTCCAGAGTGGGACTTTTGTCTCGTGTGACATTTCAGATCCCTATTACGCGATGTTTCTCGTTCGCGATGATGCAAAATCAATCAGCGGCTTAATTGTCGCGCGTGTCTATTCATGAAAAACAAGACAAGGTGATAGATACACTCTCAGAAAATCAATTGACTATGATTAGAAGTATAGATACAGATGTTATTACAGACTTTTTTCTACATCTCATTCTTGTTATCTTAATTTGGATCGATAGGACAAGATCTGAGGGAACAATGCGACGCTATTGAACAGCAAACATCAAAGAAATTCTGATGTATTTTCGGACATCGAATACGGTGAAGCATCATAAGTCACGTCACGCCTTATCTCGCGTTGATAGGTAATATGAACACAAGATACGACGTCTTTGGGCCGATTTTTTAAACGATGGCTAAGATAACCATCGGGTTTCATTAACCCTCAGTGGACAAACTGTTTGTTAATCGAAGTGAATTTTTCGATTTTAGGAATCGTTGATAGCCAAACATTCTAAAAGTCAAAAGGTTTACTTTGGTTAATTCACGGTTTGTCAGAAAAGCCGATGGTTAAACCGAGGTTTACCTTAACTATCGTTTAAAAAACCGGCCCTTTGACTTCAGATTGCTTCAGGTTTCCTCACAAGCCAGTCAGTCTCCTACCCCTGCCCTTATCAAGTCTGGGTGTCTGAATATCGTCGACACATTCCTTTGAGCAAAATAGTTCGACATTCCCTGTAGCGCGTCAAGGATGCGTCGCCTACCAGACGGCTTCCGTGTCGTCGGTGAAGCGACAAAGATTCACAAGAGACTATCAACCAACCCTCATCCATTGTCTTCACGTCCTTCCTTGTTGGCGGTAACTCACTCGGAAACTGAAACCGAAACCCTTCCGACACTTCTCGTTGCAAACTTTACACGAACCTGTTGCCGTCTCAACCCAAACACCATTGACAGATCGAGCCTGTACATCAAACGATAACGATTTTAGTCACAGCTCACAATTCCCGGCGGGGTTTTATGACCGTGGTTTGTATCGCACTACGAGTGTTGCAGCGAATAAACGAGGGACTAAGGTCAACCTCATCGGTGTAGCGGCGAATCCGGTGCGTCAGGTATCGAATGGGAGTAATGAAATACAGATGTTTATACGTATCTTGGACGCACTGCTTTTTCTTTGGTGGCGAGGGTCTTTCCTATTGTTCGCTAGTGGTGGTTGTAGAAATATGGTGATCTACAACTATAAGCGAAGGAACAAATTTCACCGCGTGTCCTGAGATATACCAAGCGAGGACACCAAGTCCCCGAATGGTGTTATCTCAATATCATACCTAAAATGATGCCATGGGATTGCCAGTGTTTCTGCGCGTGCGCAGGCACTCCCCCTTGGATCCGCCACTGGGTGAAGAGCTTCTATACCGAAGTTGGACTTGCCCGATGCTCTCATTGCTTTCCTATCATTCCTTTGGTCGATGACTTTCCTTTCATTATAAACACCGCCACTATCAGCCGCGCCCAATACGGGCTACGCTTCACGTCGCTAGCCTTTCCATGACCCGTACGGCTAAACACGACTAAAGCTACTATAACCCTATGATGTCAATTAATACCGCTATCTAGCCAGAGCACATTAGCTGATTGCTAGAGTGTTAGCTTTTTTCTATGGATTGATACTCAATGTTTTGATCACATTTAGCCGAGATTAGACTGCGGCAATTCTATGATGTCAGGGCTGGCTACGAAAATAGATACAACTGACAAAAAGGTTTGATCTTTACAAAGCAGTAATATGTTATTTTGCGTGATATATGAGTGTAAGATCATTGGGAGGTCGCCCATGTCATGTAAGTATCAATCGATCCTAACACGTGTTGCTTATCTTTCACATTGGACAGGGTAATTGTGCCTTAGATACATAAGCCTTGGTTACACTACATAAAATCCCCGGGTTTTTTTGCGGTCACACCTTGCCGGACTTCAAGAACCCCGTGTCTGAAAAACACGGGTTTTTGAAACACGGCAAGCCCGCCGTGTTTTTCGAAAATCCCTGTGTTTTGGTTAGTTCTTAGCACGGCTACAGATGGCGCAGACATTAAGTGACCTCGTTTTTCGCGCCTCCAACAATGTGGGCCAATACAGAAATGACCGAAGAGCAGTGAGTCACTGGTGAAGCCGGCGTAAGCCGTAAGGAAACTAACAATTGTGTATAACCCATTAGGGTTCTTTCTCTAAAGCCGCGCGGTAAGACGCCGCGCGGTAAGACCAACCCTCGTCGACCACCTCATTGAATAGGACAACATTGATTGGCTCTCGCGGACCTAACAATGTCAACGACTCGCCCCGCCTCCTCTACAATAACCATGAATGACCAGCGCCAGAAGGGCCGTGCGAGCGAATGGTAAACAAAGTCACTGTACAATATTAAACTCACGCTGGCATATGGAGTCTACCACATGTACATGTATACTGTGTATTAAGCGACCACAGTCGGTTATTATTGAATCACCTTTTGAGTTGTAATAAGGTGGGCTTCGTGTGGGCTGTTAAACAATTAATGGAACAATANCGCTGCCTTCTACCATCAGGAGGGCAAAAACAAGGTGCTCTACAATTCCGAACTTGTTCCCAGCACGATTATTTCATGAAAATGTCGAATTTATAGCAACTGAAAGTGGCAGCAAGCACCGCAAGTTTGGAAATCGTGTCTGTGAGAAGTATCGCGAACATCAAGCTCACAGAGATGAAGTTGGAATTATATGGGCTGTATATCCGCAAAAAGTAGACGTTGACAAAACAGAGAGACTTAGATCACAAAATTGTGCTTTTCTAAAACCACCGGCGAACGTCTCATTAATGAACGACTCCAAATCATGTCAACGTCTGTGTATGGCGTAACATTAAAAATTATCGCTATGTTTGAAAAATGTGAACGTCTGAAAAAAGGCACGTCTCCAAATTCTGTTAAGATTCGAACGGCACCCAACGTCTCCTTTGTGAACGACTCCAAACAATCACAGCTAAACGTCTCTGTTTTGATAAAGAACATGCTTGTTTTCTAAAAGCACGTCTCTGATTTTGTAATCTACGTCTCTGTTTTGTCAACGTCTACTTTTTGCGGATATAACCGCCCATAGAATTCCTAATGGTGGCATACATTGGTTTTTAAGCTCACAGACATGGCTCGCAGAGATAATCACTCTGAAAATCCCGTCTGGCTGCTACCAGCTTAGTGACATTTCCGTCTTTTTGGGGCAAGCGTTGAAAATGACTCCTCATTAATCCAACGATGCTACATGTAACTTGAGGGAGGATTATGGGAAGTAGGGCACCCTGTCTCTCTTAGGACCAAAACCTTTAGTCGTCTGTGCAGTGCAGTGAATTGTGCCGTCTCCAACTCCTTATTTTTTTCAGGTTTAACCTCTTTTTCCCAATTACAGTTGGAGCTCTTTACAGAGTTTCCCACCGGATAAAAAGGACGGCGTGCACATCAGTCAGGAAAGTGCCTAAGGTACTACTACAGCCTTCAAGCATACACCGTTCACGCGGTTCCGTAGTAGTACTATTCTTTTAAACTCCCTACGCAGCTGTGTATCGCCCCCCCCCCCTTTCGGTTTACCCGCTCTCCACAACTGCTTCACTCCGTAAAATTTTCCGCCTTTGGACAACAGATGGCGCTGAGAGTCGACCAATGAGAGCACCGAGCAACTCGTAACCAAGCTGGCCTGAGACACATTTTCATTGGCTGAGTGGATCATGTGATCTAGTAGCACAAGAACGTCCGTTGCCAACGGGCCAAAGAGTTGTGAATGCAGCGTGCTGATAGGCTATAAAACTCGCGCCAGGCCCTGACGCCATCTGTTGACCAAACGCGGCGACTTCTACGAAGTGAAGCAGTTAGTTGTGGCGACCGGGTAAACCGAAGGGGCGCGTCTCACAACTGCGTTGGGAGTCTACTATTCTTGATAAAGTCCTCAAAAGCGCCCCTCGCGCCAATGTCTAGGTGCCTGGAACTTATAACAGTGAAAAAGTCTCAGCATAATGAGTCTCATTCTGAAACGATTGAAGTCTCACGAAACAGTGCAAGAATAGAAGAAATATTTTAATCTATAACAAAAGAACCATCACTCTCTGAGAAGGAAGACGCTGGCAACAGCAGTTGAGTTTTTTTCTCGAGCTGTCAACGTCTATCCGTGTATCAAACAGTTTCATCTCGTTTTCTATGACAAGTCACCTTGACTGTCCACTTAAAGGTGATATACTGTAGCAAAAATGATACGGCTGTTTAAAGACCTATCATCGAAGACATGAATAATGAATTTGTTTTTAAAGAAAATGGCGTCTTAAAGACAGATCTGGACCAACCGCGCAGAACGTCCTATAGTGCTACTGGCGCCTATCGTCAGTTAGTTATAACACATTAGGCAGGTTTAGAAATCAAACGATAAACGTAAACTTAACAACGTTGTTTTTCATACTACACATTCACTGTACAAAAATATCATTATCGTTGATGTTTACGTTTATCATTTGATTTCTAAACCTCCCTATTTTCCAATTAATTAAACTACCGATAGACACCGAAAGCACTACCGGACTTTCTGTGCCGTCGGCCCTGGCCTGGGCGAAGAAGTACGATACTAAAACACAAGTCCACATCTCTGTGTCTTTGAGGGGCAGGTTCGGATTTTTTCTACAGTCTGTTCGATAAAGGGATAGATACAGCTCCCGGAGAATCAGCTGTAGCACAAGTCCTGCATAACCCTGCGTTATGTCACTCCCGGGGCACCCTGCCGTTAATGACACCCTGAATAACTCAAAAGATAACGTTCGCACTATTAAAATTCAAGATCAATTATTAATCTGAAAACGGTTCCCTCTGGAGCTGTTTGCCGCGTAATAAAGCCTGTATTTAGCGCGATTCCTCCTCGGTAAATGGATATTTATAGTAAAGGAAGGATGAGATCGCTGAGGGGTAGTTTATCTGTAACTCATAGTTAAAGATCATTACTCGCCGCGTCAGCGTGTCACACACTACTGCCTGCTGAGTGAGGAACCCTGAGTAAATAATCGGCGAGATGGCGCTGTGAGCGGTACGACCGGAAGTAGATCCCATGGGACGTGTAAACTAGACTGGTACCCGGTCCTAACAATTTTACATCGGATTTTTGCATATGTTACGACCGGTCCTGCCTATCGCGTTCGTGAATCTGATTGGCCGGTGCCATCTGGTGCTCACCAGTCTATCTGGCCTGACGGCCATCTAGCCTGGTTCGAATCCATCACATTTCCCGTTTCTGAGGGGGTGAGAGCCTCAGCCAATCATCGGGGCGCGAAGGAAAATCGACGTGCCAATCAAAATCCATGTTACGAATTCGAGCGTGAAGAGCAAAGAAAGTGTCCAACGGTGATTTGTTTCGCGAGTTCTGATTGGCTCGGAGGCGGGGTCAAGTAGGGGTCAGGTTCATTAATAATTTATGCATTAACGGAAAAGATGACATGATTCGGACAAGGCTAAAGACGGAGTCCGTCGATAGCCTTGTTGGACAAGATGGCCGGTGCTGGCGCAGGTGATAAGTACAGGAACTTTTATGTGGAAACCTTTCTGTTTTTAACACCTTCGTGATTGTGGATTTCCTGGGTCAAATGGAGGTCATCTGGGTATAAAGGACCGATGTCAGTTGCTTACAGTACTCATGGTGATAAACGCCAAAGTAGAACCAAGTAGAATCCATGGAATATTTTTGACAGTAGGCCCGTCTTCCTGGCAGTGAGTTTGCTGTATCCAAGTTGGTTCCCTATACCCATGTGTGTTGCACCCACGAAACAGGGCGATTTTTTACAGTGTATCTAAGTTCCCAGGCGTTCGTTGCTGAAGTGGTCGGTTAAATTGACGGGAAATGGTTAACCTTTATCAGTTCTCTCCTATATAATCATCTTTTCTCTTCTACACGAAGACCACACGACTGAGTGTGATTTCTTCTTGATTTGTTATTCTCAAGTGAGAGGTAAATTGCATTCGTCATTATAAATCGCATATGAAATTCAACGCCATGTTTAATTAATTTCTTACTTTTTTATATTTTCAGGTAAGATATCGTAAAGATTTCTATCGCTAAAGGTAGGACTGTACATTTTATTGACAAAGATGTAGAACGTGGCGAGGTACTATAGAGTTTATGCAAAGCCCCCGAAACGCCAACGTGAACGTCTCTCCTTTTGTTCGATGCTCTCTTCGTGGTATCCAACAATGGATTTGGCATTCGCATTGGCGTTTCGTTCGGGGCCTTTGCGAAAACTCCCTACTGATACAGGTCCCGTCCCTAATTCAAATTCATCGTACACCTCCTTTGCTATTACGGCCACCACCATTGCCAGACTCAAACAAAGTACATTACACATCACACTACGTCATATAGGTAAATAAATAAATATATACATGATGAAATTGCGAAAACGAAGAAATTGCTTGCTTGTGGTGCCACCAATCGGGGAATAGGGCTCAAGTACATTTTTCATTTTGCATTTTCGTCCCCCAGATCAGTGGCTTCGCGATCAAATCATTATCGAAAAGTCAAACCCTATTTGCGATGAAGTTTTTCCAATAATGGAAAACACACGATCGATACCTGACAATGTGTGCACAGGCTGACGAAAAGGCAATAGTAGCAGCTTCTTAGAAGGAAATGTATCGTTTGGTGAAGTAGGAAGGCAAATATGCCATGCTTATTGTTGCTATAAAACCTTCCTGTTGCGCTAAAGTAGCTGGAGATTAGCAGTTGTTGATATTCTGTCGGAGTAGTTTGTGATGAGCTCTGCTCTGTAGGTTGACGAGTTTCTGACAGCACAGATGTGGATAAGTGAAATGTATTAAAGCCCCTCTGTATTGAATTTTACGGTACACATGTATTTTCAAAGTGTTAGGAGAGTGAAGGTGGAGGTCTGATAGTCTCGCGAAGGTCTCCAGATTAATGCTGCCTGATACGTACTTCAAAGAATCAAGTCCTAGTTTTCAGCACACTTTGAAAGCCTGTGGTTCTGAAACTGTGACGTTCGTTGACATTGGTTTAACTCATCCAAGCCTGGTTCTGAAACTGAAACGTTCGTCGACATTGGTTTAACTCATCCAAGCCTGGTTCTAAAACTGAAACGTTAATTGACACTGGTTTAACTCGTCCAAGCCTGATTCTGAAACTGAAACGTTCGTCGACACTGGTTTAACTCGTCCAAGCCTGGTTCTGAAACCGAAACGTCCTGGTTTAACTCATCCAAGCCTGGTTCTGAAACTGAAACGTTAATTATGTTCAGCACACCATCTGTGTGCTGAACATATTGGTTTCACTCAGCCTCTTTCTTTCTTTCTTTCCTTCTGGTGATTTACTGACGGTTCTGACAAAACGGCTGAACCAACCAATCTGGTATTTTTACACAATGTGTATCTCATATCTGGCCAGGTCTGAAAGGTTTCATTTTCCAGATTCGGTCAAAGTCAGCCGAGTTTTGGGTGATTTTGTGGCGAATTTGCCGAGTTTTCAACCTCCACGCGTTTCACACTGACCTTTGACCTTTGCCATAGACCAGCATGTGGAGAAATCGCTGCGTGGAGTGTGTCCTACTACATGATAAATTATGCAAATTATGTATCTGGGTCGGCTCTGGGTCATCATATTGAAGGCGAGATCCAAAATCAAATCGCCAAAATCTTAGTTGTTATCACCGTTTTTCATGAGTAGAGGTTTGTCTTAAAGAGGTTAGGTATTCATCAGTTGATGAGAGTAAAAAATGTGGTTACTTTAGGTCAAAAATGATGTTTTCAAGCACAGTTTGTAGCCTCGTTGACGTTGGAAGGCCCCACATGCACACGGCCATTGAATTGATTATGATTATCACATCAGCACCGACACCGCAAAATCGTGGCGAAAAAATGTGGTCACAGGTTGGTGAAATCACCATATTGTGGCAGTAATCCTCCTTCCTCGTGTAGGAAATGAAACATGTGCCATATTTCAACAGGTTTATTCTTAAAAACTACCAAAATGTGGTCAGTAAACAGAAAATAAAATGTAGTCGATAGTGTTGTCTTGTTATTACGATCGACGCCAGCTGACGGTGGCAGCACCGAGCAGTCTGATGATTGACAGGTGTTTACCATAGCACATGGTCACAAGTTGGTCAAAAGCACGTAAAACACCAGTTTTACTCAATATTTTTCATTTTTGTGTAATATACGAAATATGTGCAACATTTGGAAGTATGGACTACAATATTTATTAACAATATTTTTAAAAATCATATAAAATATTCTAAACTCCACCCACCAATATCCAAATACGGTAAGTGAAGGTAGAGCCACCTATTGTCAAACGGTGAAACTAAGTGGTTGTAAACATCAAACACGTGTGTCAAAACCAGTCCACAAGCCTCCCAAATTTTTTGATTTCATCAAGAGATGAATGCGTAATCTTTTAAAGACAAGCCTTTTTCATGGAAATAATCATATTAGTGAGATTTTAATGATATATTTGTGGTTTTGCTGACTACTTTTCAACTTTTATACCTGGTCCTTCCTCATCTCATGACCTGCTCGGCTATTCTGGCTCTGTGGCTGCCCGTTGTGGGCTGAACATCAAATTTGCTCATGAGCAAATTTCACATGTCTAGTTGACACTGGTTTAACTCGTCCAAGCCTGATTCTGAAACTGAAACGTTCGTTGACATTGGTTTAACTCATCCAAGCCTGGTTCTGAAACTGAAACGTTCGTTGACACTGGTTCAACTCATCCAAGCCTGGTTCTGAAACTCATTACATTTAGGCCTACATCCCTGTTTAGACACCAGAGACTTATATACGTATACGCCCATATTTCCCGTGGGGGCGTTTATGCTTCAAGTACTTTTGGACGGCAGACATCTTTATGTGAAGCTTCAGTATATCTTTTCCGTAGAGGTTATTTTCATCTTTGACAGCCTGGAGGCACGCTATTAGTCGACGTAAGCCCGGACGGCTTCGGCTATCTTTAGTATGACACAAGTTCAAAGCCGTAGAGCCCCGTGCACACTATGCATGACCTCCATCAAAGCTATCCCATAAAGTTCTCTTGCGTCTTCTCAATGGATCCATCGATCTGACTTTCCTTATCCTGGCGTCTACGATCACCGATAGATGAATCGATCCCAAGTTTTTTCTCTCTTATCTTCAGTCAATGGGGAATAGAGTCGGGGAGAAAATAATTTGTTCGGTGGCAGGGATGGTTGATCCTGGCGCTCGATGGCCGCACTGTTACGAATATAATGTAGATTATAGCAAAAGAAATGGTTGATTTCTCAGATCATAGCTGCATGATCGCCATATCGATGTCGACTGACCTTCAGAGCTTGCCGTAAACGTGCACGATGTGCAGCTTTGAGCTTGAAACATGGAAAATTGTAACCGGACGGGTGTAACGTTTTTCAGTGTGGCTCGTGTGCCAGTGTGACATTACAATAGATTGACGGAATAAGGCGCGACTTGACAATGAGCGTTACACAGAGAAACAGAGAGTCTATTTCCCAGTGTGTTCCACACAATGGGAGTCACACAGAAAAATGGCCACACTGAAAAACACCATACTTGTGTATTGAATTGGATTTTTTCCACCAGGCCGGGCTGAAGCCAAAGCATTATTGGCCCTGGTACATGTAAGTACATGTATGGAAGAGGCCGTCTTGTGTTCATCACTCGGCTGAGGAGTTTTCATCGTCTAGCAAAGGCACAAGTGCAAGACACCACGACATACTGTCCCATGCGACGGATGTGAAGAGCCAGTAGGGTGATTAATCCCATTTTGTCAAGGCTGGACTCGCACCCGCTTCCTGAGCGGACGTGACAGGCTAGCGATGCATGGCGACGGTCAGTTCCTTCTAAAATCTGACTTAAAAGGGCCTTTGTTTCAGCCCTTCAAATACTAGCCGTCTTTGATTGAAAGTATGATACAGAACCTTTGATCATACGTCTAGTACGTGGATAATCAGCCAGGCATTCTTTCTGAAGTAGACTTGTTTTAAGTTCGCGATTGGCGAAATGTCAGCTCTGGCGACATGAGCGTATCACGAATAAAGAAAAAAATTGACTGTCAATGAGATTCATTTTCCGTCATCAGACACTCAGAGTCGTGATTCGGCAAGGATGGCATTTATGAAATGTGGAATTGCCCATTAGCGCCACGCGGGATGCCATTCCGCAGCAAATGGTATTACTAAAACACGAAACGGCGTCTATAAACGGCACCTGGGCACGCTAGGCAGTGGTTTATAGAGGGCATAGATACGNCCGTTGAGCTCATCTGCTTAAAATGCCCCCCCCCCGCCCTCAGCGAACAAAGCTAGCAACGGCCTTGCGGATGAGGTCTTTTACTTGCCCTTGCAAAGGCACACGGTACAAGTCACCGTGCTTACTCTCCCTCGCGATCGACGTAAAGAGCCACTGAGAGTCAGTGCTTTTAGATGTTCTCGATTAGCTGAAATTTGTAAATTCCCCAATCAAATCGTTGGATGTCAAAGCCACATCTTCATTTCGATCTTCGCCTCCATCCTGCCGACTCTTCTTTTGTAGAAAAATCCACCTTGGGCGTGGTCGACTAGTTCCGCGAGAAAAAAAAATAACAAAGACCCAAATACATCTACATGTACTATACAAAACGGTAAAAAAGTAGCCTTTACAGCAGAAAAATCGAATTCATGGTATCAAAGGGTCTAGATTGAAAGCAACCAAGATGAGTCAATAATTGACCAGTAAAGTCCGTGAAATCATGTGACCATGATGGCCTGCATTCGATTTTATTGATGCATTGACCTGGCGGTACTTTTGAGAAAACATGATCGAAGATTTTCGTTCGTTTGTGCCGACACTGATATGAACAGCGCCGGATATATCGCACGCTTGATTGTCATTGGTCAATAATCGAGAATTGATTGACAGTTGGTAACGATCTAATTAGATCGCTTTCATTTTTTTTCATGTTTATTTCAATGCCGATGTTCTGGGGGCCAATGTTCACACAGAGATGGTTTGTTAGTTTGGTTCACAGGGCCGTATGCTAGGGTCGGACATCAGCCAGACTTTCATCAAAGTCTGACTTTTCTCAATGCTTCGAGCATAGAGAAAGTCTAACTTCAGCTAGCCTATATTTTAGGCTAAAGTTCGACCCGAGCATACGGCCCACAGTGTTCTTTTCCATTCTTCTCTTGTCCTTCAAGTCCTTGGCCCTTACGACGTATTCAAGAAGCCTCCTTAACTATAAGGTCCACTTTGGCCCGTATTCTAGAACGTTCCTTAACGTTAAGGTCGACCTTAAGTCTATTGTAAAACCATCGAGAACAATAGATTTAAGGTGGACCTTAATGTTAAGGAACGTTCTAGAATACGGCCCTTTGTATTCTGCCCTGCAAACAATAGCTAAGGTAAACCTTAGAGCTTCTAATACGGCCCATGGTTCCAGGGCCCATATTCATAAAGCTACATGTACTTAAGTCTAGTGTGACTCTTATCACACTATCACACTTCGACTTAAGTATATTTATGAATATGGACCCTGGTCCGGAAGTGCCCGGATGTTCGAGAAGCACTTGGTTAGGATTTGGCACTGAAGTTTGTTAACCAAAGTTTTGGGCCATTGGAGATTCTTAAGTTCACTCACTTTCTCTTGTTATCAAAACGCACTTTTAAATAAACTGGATCTTGTAGTCTCTTTTTCAACGTCAAATAATCATAAATGCAACACGATACGGAAGGCTGATCTTCCATATCACGTGATTTTATCGGAAAGAAAAGTCATATTCAACTTATAAGCTCCGAGTATGGGTAGATCAAAGTGTATTTGAAACGTTGCATCTTTTTGACAATTGTTTGGCAACACGATAGGATCGACAGGATACGGTGTACCCTACAGTATGATATGATAGTCAATAGGAAGATGAAAGTAACATAATCAGGGACTGAGGACACCCATCCAAGATCAAAGGAAAGCCATGTTTGGAGCAATTGAAGACCAATAATGGTATAACATTATAATCGCATTCGTTTGTAATTTTTTAGGGAATTGTGTTACAGTCTTTAGCGATTGGGCGTTGTGCTTTTATCAACGTTTTGAAATCTTTACTAAAAGATGTAAAGGTATGAATCATAGTCTGACTTCTTCTTCTTGCCTTGTTATTAGAATAGGCCCGGTATGTCTTGCCTACGATCAATTGATGGATGCAAAAGAACTAGTCTCTTCCTACACTTTGATTTGGTTAGTGGTAATACGTTTGATGTATTTGACGAAAATATCGGTTAAAATGTATATTTTCAAAAAAAAGTCCAAACATGAAAAAATCCGAGCCCGTATGCATAAAACATCTTAAGTGAAAAATTTTCCTTGAATCTATTGTACCAAACCAAAGATTAAGCGAAACGTTTCACTTAAGATGTTTTATGCATACGTGCCCCGCCTGGGCCCATATTCATAAAACTACTTTAGTCTAAGTGTGACACTTATCCTTTGTTCAACACAAAAGATAAGTGTCACACTTTGACTTAAGCATGTTTATGAATATGGCCCCTGCTGATCCCTACTTACGCCGATTTCACACGGGCGAATTTCGGACCAAATTTTCCGAAAATGCCGATTCAGTGCCAAAAACTTTTAAATAACCATCTCCTTCTGTCGGACCGTATTCACCATCTTCAATGTTCACTGTACGTACACATGACATTAATCTACAATATATTTCAGGCCTCTACCAGTAAGGGAATAGATTTTAAGGGACACTGCTTGGTAAAATCCGTGTTATCATATCGGATTACTTTCAAAGAAAACGTATAAAGGAAGTGTGGCGTTTCAAATACTGCTAACACCACACCGCTAATCCATCAAAAATAGTTTTTGACGTCCCTCAATTCAAAGTTGGACTTTGCTACTTGTATCAAAGCAAAGCTTCTTGATCCTTTAAAGGACCTTATCAATGTTACTGTTATTACTAAAGCCTATCTACCCATCGACAAAGTGTAATATTCTGTTATCTATACCAGGCTGAAGGAGGTGTTTGTTTCGTGTAGATCTTTGGTTATGGTGAAACCCTTTTCCAACTTTGTACCATCGACAGCTTTTTGATACACGATATGGCTGTTCTTTTGTTAACACAGAAAGCAAGTTTTGGCTTGTGATTCTGGAACACTATGAGAAGTTGCTGACATCAGTCAGCTGCCTTTCTCGCCCTAGCCGTCCCCAGCTCAAAGCCCATTGCCTGGTAGTAAAGTCATGGATGCAGGGGTAGATGATAGATAAAGCCCTGCAGAAATTCATTGGAAATACGTGGGTAGTATTCTTGA
>NMRB01003389.1:9480-23242 GCA_002633025.1 Notospermus geniculatus | reverse complement strand
CAGGGTGTCATTGACTTCCACCGTTTTTTCCCAATGCGTCAATGACTCCCATCCCTGGAGGCCAATGCATCACCTGACTCCCTCATTTTGTGGTCAATGCGTATTGCCTTATTCACCATTATATACAGTCTGATCTTTTTTCCTTTTTTGACATGACGACTTGTCTGTGTTTGTATCGAAAACTTCAAATAAAACACTGGTTTTCTCTTGCTTGTTTGTACCTTACATCATAAATCAATGGGTCTTCTCGCGAGGGACAGGTCGGAAAACAATGTTCACGGATTTAAATAGAGTAAGCTGCCACGCCATACAGAACAGACAGAAAGCCACGTGCTATGATAAAAGTCACGAAAATGAATGGTGACGTCAGCGGTGTTGCCGCCTGGTGCTGAGTCATTGTGTGATCAGTGTACTTGTGGAGAGATGAACGCGATCATCAACAGAAATTCAGGCGGCTGTGCGCTATCATTTGGCTATAATACTAAGACGGAAACATCTTCCCGCCGCCGGGGTTGGGCGTTTCAGGAATACGGCCAGGAGCGGGATGCTGATGCGTATTTCGACGATCATATAATAATTTTAGAGCGTACCTGACTTCTTTGAAGTGCAAGGCAATGCGTATTTGACGAACACTGCTATTCTTTTCGTGCGTAAATTGAGATTTCAGTGCGTAAAATACGTCCATACGCACGCTATTGAAAGCCCTGTTTTAATCTTATTACGTTGTTTCTTAAAACAAGAGACACAATGGCGATAACAGCGCAGTGTTTTTAGCTCAGCTGACCAAAGGTCAGCGGAGCTAGTCAAATAGGTATTCAGTGGCGTCAGTGTGTCAGTCCAGCACTCCAGCAGTCCAGCNCAACGAGCAACTTCATCCCCTTGGTACCAAACGAACGCCTGTGAGCTACAAACCCGAAAATCACCTACACTATAAAAATATCAGTAGCGATCCATAAAGGCCTTCGTCGTGTGCTGCCGCCGTCGGCGGGTTCCGGGATCATTGCGTCCAGACTGTTTACACAAAGTGTTTGTTGTCATTGTTTTGATTTAGCATTACCAATAATATATGGTAAATCCCCATGGAGGAAGTGTGTAAATCCACACCGAAAAAAAACCCTACATATTAGTCAGTTGTTTCCCTGGGGAATACTTTTTCCATCACTGCGGTCCGTGTGTCGATTTCACGCTCAGCCGCAGCACCGAGTTTGTCTAGCCGGATGGCTACGAGTGTCCCAGGAGGCATACGGCGTTGGCGGAGCAAGTTATTGATATTTTTCGCACATTGGTTGCGACGTCTCTGATACAACTGCAATAGTGGAAGAACCTGATTCTGGGATTACAGCCATGGAAATAGTAATGTCTCGTTGTTTTAGGGCTGACATCGCTGATATTGCTGCCATGTTCTCGAGCTGCTGTTGTTGGTCTTACAGCTGGTGTGGCGGTGCCACAGCTGGTGTTCCTAGTGTTCAGGCTTGTACGACAGTTGTTTCTAGTGTTCAAGTTGGTGTTGGAGGTGTTACAGCTGGTGTGGCTCGTCCCCTACTGGTGATGCCTGCCAGTGTTCCTGGTTTTGAGTCTGAAAAGGATGTTTGAGCTGGTGTTACCAGTGTTCGAGCTGGGGTTAAAGGTGTTACAGCTCGTGTGCCTGGTTCCACCACTTGTGTTACTGCTGGTGTTGCTGATCTTCGATCTTCGAGCGAATGATGGTGTATGAGCTGGTGTGGCTATGCTTCAGCTGGTGTTGTGGGTGTTTCGGCCTCAACCCCGCCACTTTCGCATTTTCACGCCGCGATTTCGCGCTGGCCTGTTATTTTCACAGGCGAAAGTCAATAACGAAAGATTTCTGCCATTGAAAAAGTAGCATCAAGGTATAGCATCTATGGCCTGTGAAATCGCCACGTTTTGTCGCTCTCCGCCACAAAAATCGCGTCAGTGGGTACATGCCTTTACAGGTGATGTGCTGGTGCCACAGCTGATTATGCTGGTATGGTGGTACAGCTATGTTGCTGATGCTGATCGATTCCATAACCTTCTTTCAACAGAAGCTTAGGATAGTCAAAGAATACCCAAGTCAAAAGTGTTTAACCACTTCGTTCGATAGATGGTTCCCTTATAAGGACATGTTGGCGTCAGTCCTGTTTATCGACGAGTCAGACAGTGCGGATAAACGCGACGCTTACTTTTCCTGTCCTAAACCCCTTAAATTGCAATAGCACAGTACAGCGTGGTACAATAAAGATAAGGGGGCTTAAGTGATCGGTCCTTAAGAGGATTGACTGCTCGAGAACACAGCGGAATGAGATTCCTAAACAAGAGCAACCGGGGCGGAATATTACCTCGACGGTTAAAGGTATAGCCTTCATCTCTAAGGGGAGTTCACCGCCGGAATCGGTTGAAGCTAGGAATCCAACATTGATTTTCAAGCTGATTTTGCGTTGCGACTTGCTTTGCAACTGGGTTGCGTTGCAACTGGGCACTAGATCGCCGTAGTGGACTCGCTAGACGTGATTTCCACCAATGGCGAAGATGTGGCCAATTTCAGTCGGCAATCGGTCGGCGACCGGTAGCAGTTCCTTGCGGTCGTATTCAATTGCAGGTGGCAGGTTGCAAAGCAATTCGCAACGCAGAAAATCAGCAATGGATTCCTAGTGGATTCCTCTGCCGACGAAGTTAGTAACCTTCTGCAGATGAGACACCCCTGAGTAAACACCTCCTTGCCTGATCTATATGATCACACCCTGGTGACAACCTAACACCTACTTCTTTTTTCTGTCGTCAACTAAGGTTAATTAGGTCGTGCGTAATCACCTTACATTTTCCTTGAAATTGAGTTGAAATGGATTTTAGCATTAAAGCAAAAATGAATTTACATTTTGTGTCAGCAGGATGACTCTCCCGAGAGCACGACGCCTTTGAGTTGATGTGAAAGTCATGGAAAAAAATCTCCGTGACTCGTCTTCGAGCGGTAATTGCAGTTAGTCAAAAATAGATTTAAATTTGAAACATGTCGTTTTTTCGAGTTCTATTCTGGAATTTTTCATTTCGTTACATAAAGTATTTTGATAGATGAAGGCACTGAGCCATTCGTCTTATTCATTACGTAGTTGTAACTCGAGGCTTTTTCGTTGACAAATCTGGGCGGATCAGTTGAAGAAATGGACTGAGAATCTAATGATGCTGTGTACACTGATGTGCATGTACATGTACATAGGTGTACATCCATGCCGGTTCGGTGTCAGCAGATTTCCAGAACAGTTCAGTCCGAGAAATCAACGGCCCAGACACGTGCAATATTATTGCACAATATGAGGATCAAAATGGGCAATATCATTGGCAATCTTTATGCAAGAAGCACATGACCCCATTTGGGCCCATATTGTGCAATAATATTCAACGTTTATGGGCCTCTTCATGTCAATATTGACTGGTCGGCCGGTTTGAAAAAAAAAGTCTGCCCTAACGTTACCTACAACCATTCACCAATGGTTCCACCCCTAGCCGAGGAAACCACGCACTCTAAAACGGTCCATCCACCTACAATATTCTTGCACAATATTATGGGGGCTAAAATGGGTGTCATGTGCTTCTGGCATAATGGATGAAAGAAAGATTGGCAGTAACATTGCCCATTTTGATCCTCATATTGTGCAATAATATTGTACGTGGATAGGCCGCTTACATGTACATGTACATGTACATGTAAGTAAACTCGTTTGAAAAATTAAAACTAAATGACTTATGCTTATTCTGCCTTTTGGTGCCAGATGATATGATAATTGCCTCGTCTGATCATTGCAATACCACCATCAACTCTATCAATCCGGGAGGGGATACACAGATAATGTTTACAGCCCCCGAGGTGTGTAATTCGCTTATTCCGACCTCACAACTCCCTGCGCGCATTGCAAAAGTCCCCCGAACTCTCCCAGAGTTGATTTTATGAAATTGAAACGAGAAAAATAGCCGTAGGTATTAACTGTTCACTGCTGTGTAATCAGTTTCGAATATCCAAAACTCATCAGGTGTAATTGAACATGTACATTTGCCTAATTTCTGATTTTCTGTTTGCACCCCGGAGCCGATATAGAAAAAATCAAGAGTCGAAATTCCTCTGCAGGGAGATGATGTCCATTATTATTACTGGCCTGAAAGCAACTCTGCACTGACTGAAAACGATACCAGAGTTTGAAATGCTCTAAAGCCACGTTTAAGTGGTCATGATGACAGATTCCAAAATTAATCAGTAGATCAGTACTACTCCTGTTCAGAAATAGGGTCTTTTTAAGCGTCTGTTAGGTTTTCTATCTCGTGGTGGCCGACGTAACCTTTTTTTTCCTTTAGGCAACCTCGTTTATAGGTTTACAGATGCGGTAAATGTACACTGTATACCACAGCACTAATTTATAGTGGCGAGGTCAATCATAATCTTGTGTCAATGCATTCTCGACAAGACTTTTCAAATCTATCTATTTGATGATCTAAGTTACCAATTTGGCATTGAGACTGTTGCTACACATAAAAGAATGAGTTGAAGCATGTTACATGTACCTTACCTGATGAATGGTTAGTCACGCTATAACAGCGCGTTGAACTTCTCAAGTGGTGAAAAGTATGGCGGCCATTTTTGTCAGCTACGGTTCGAAACAGTATCAGTCCAGCCTTGGTGTTACCACTGGCTGTATAGATTGAACAGGACACCAGTCTTATCAATTTGGGGAGGGTACAGAGTCACCTCATGCATAATGCGGCATTTTCACTGATTGGCTGTAGCGTACTTATCCTCTCAAACTTTCACAGGGTCCAAGGCGAGCTGTCACTGAATAATAGGCCTACCGGCACCTGTCAACATGACCTCATCTTATTATAGTGGACGGTAGCCATATTGGATATGTTATCAACCTGAATTGACCTATTATGTGCTATGCCTTGCTATGTAATGACTGTGCACAGTTCGGATGGACCGGACTTTGTGCCCTATCTCCTCCTTAGTTAGGGCTTGAAGCCTACGAAGAGCGGCCTATGTGTACAGTACAATAGGAGGAGAGTGCCCTTACGGCATTTTGGTTTTAAATAAAGCGATTATTTGTATGAAAAAGAGAGAAAATCGGTAGTGTTTTGACCTGTGCTGCCATCTACAAGATAGACAGTCTCAGAATGCCAGTGACCTACCAGTGGCTGGTAAACAGATACAGTACACAGTAGGACTCATGTGAACCTACATGTATACCACGAATCTGGCTCATCTTGGCATTAGGCTGATTGAAGAGGTATAATTAACCAGACGTGATGCTGCTGTTTAGAAAGTCAAAACTGCTCCTCACTGCTCATGGATTTGACTGTAAACGATTAACAAATGGATACCTAGCCATGAAACTGCCCCATCTCCAAACACACTCATCAATAAAGCAACAGAACTTCTACCAGAGGATATTCAAGGACAAACACACTCCCTCAAAATGTGTTCGCCGCGGGTCAATATGCTAGTAAATATTAAAAGTGATTTTACCCCAACAATTGTTTTCGTCTCACAGATAGTTCGCTACGATGTGGATCCAATTCTTCTTATGACAAAAACGTACGGTTCTAATACTTTAAACGCAAAGACGGAAAGTTTGGATAATCGAAATCGAAAGAGCAGGTGCCTTGACGTAATCCAATTTATTATTTGAGAATATTTCAATTTGTATTTCCGACTATTTCATAATCAAATGTAGTTATAAATTGCAATACCAGCGAAGGCAATCATGGTTGGAATTGACTTCTGTATCCTAAAGCAAATAAAAAGGAATTTCAATTTGTGTTTTGAATAATAGCTACAAAGTGTTGATAACTTCGGAACAACATTAACGGCGTTCACTGCTTTTGGGTTTTCATTCCCCGGCTTGCCTGAAAACCGACGGCAGCGTAACTGCCTCGTTATCTTTCATAGTGGACTTCCAATCGAGGTGCTGCTGTACTGCAACAATGCTGCCGGTCAGCAACATTGTACGATTTCCTACCGATGACTGGACTGTGTAGCTCAATTGGATAATACTGTATTCGCTATACGGACACGCGGATTAACAAAGCCTTTACAAAGGGTTCGGCACCGTGAAGCCATTGTTAATTGGCGTGTCCGTATACCGTGTAGCTCTATGCAGTCGCAGCCTAAAAGAGGACTTTCAAAAAATCTGCTTGACACTTTGCATGTCGCATTAGTGCTCGTTTTTCATTACAGTTAATTACAGTGTAGAAAGTGTCGAAAAGCTTGACAAAATTGTTTTCCTTCGAGGCGTATTTGACATTTTATACGAAAAGATGTTGATCAATTCATAGTAACGATCTGTGCTCCAGGTATGTAACGCTCATAAACGGTCTCGGCTCATTTAATCGATATTTTGCGAGTTTTCCTTGAAGAGAGGCAGATAGCTATGCATTAGAATTAAGGATGAAATGTTCATCATCAAATTTAAAGCCCCTCTGTATTGAATTTTGCGGTATTTTCAAAGTGTTACGAGAATGCAGGTAGAGGTCTCATCCTAGCCTTGTGAAGATCCCAAAAATGCCTGATATGTATTTCAGATAATCAAGACCTAGTTTTCAGCACACATTTAAAAAACTGCAGGCAGATCTCTAATGTATTCAGATAGAGCATAGTACATTTTACACTACACTAACGTCGGCGAACGTAAGCACTTTCGGAACTGAATACAGTGTGGCTTTAACAAAAAAAATACATTTGTATGTACTGATCATAAAAGATGACGATAGCTAGATCATATTTGTAACATTTCCAAATGATGTCTGTGTAACTACCCCCTCAAAGTTGTGGGCACAGATCATTGGCTGTTCTTCCTGGTTCCCTGTCCTTCACAAATGAAGCTACTGTGGTCATGAAGATCAGAAGACGAACTCTCTTTGGACCCAACACTCAAAGTTGATTGGTCCTTTTAACATGGAAATTGTAGCTTGGCGAAAATAGACCGATAAATCATGTCCATTATATGCCAATTCTTTCCTAAACTGGTATTTATTAGTCATTTATCAGACCCAGTTAAGAAGTTCTGAGCTGGTAACTGACCACTCGGGGACGTTGATGTATTGGCTGGATTTTTATGAAACTGATTTTCATGATGGAGATGCGCCATAAAAACTGTGATTCAAGTGACTTGACTGAGATTAATGTTGGTCATTTGAAATGAGTGAATACAGTCTACAGTGTTGCGTCATTTGGCGATGATGATTCGTCTTCGATAGATATCGGGAAATCTCGGTAATGACTGCGAAATACTCATGGAAAATGGAACTCTGTGTTGGTAAAAACGTAAGGTACAAGGGTATAACTCGAGTCAAAAGCATTAGATACTGTACGTTATCAGCTGACTTGGCTTATTCGATACCTTCCACATCTGACTCATTCACAGTTGAGCAACGATTATGATTATCATAGGCATTCAAATGAAACAGACCAAAATGGAGCCTATGTACCCATAAAGGAATCAAACATAAAGGTTTAACTGCGAACGATGAAGTAACTGATGGATACACTTCATGTCTTGCCACCAGATGTCTCTCACTGCCTGAATTTTGGCTTGTCGTAATAGGCAGGAGCTTCAACTTCTTTATGGTTGTGGGGAAAATGAATCTGTCAACTTGATGCCTTGAATTCCATTTCTGAGGATAACAGAGCTATTTGCAGCTGAATCAGTGTTCCATGTGCAATGTACTTAAGCCTATTCAAATGTACACAGATGACCCAGCCACATCATCGTTTGTGGGGTTTTCATTAATTCAGTCCTGTTGTATCATAATATCAACTAGTCGGAATTCAACAAAATTTGCACTGAACATGCAGAAGGATATTGCCTATCATATGAAAGAGTCAGAATGAAAATCTCTTGAAGTTAAAATGCTACATTTCTAAGTGTTGAACCCTTGATGATACAACCGCACGGGTAACAGAGACCAACGTCAGTTCTCCATGGCACCATTCGGAGACGACAACGTTTTTGCTGAGTATGTCTCAGATCTCGTGTTACTGACTGAATGAAACCGCCTTGTGAATCGAAAAGTCCCCAGATCCTTTTTCTTTCCAAAGCAAGGCTTACGCGTAAGTAGCAATCTACTTTTGCTACCCTGGTCAGTCTTGGGGATTATGTATGATTTGTCTGAAAAAAACGCCCACTGATAGTCTTAGCTGGTGTCTCTAGTGAAAAGGCAACATTGATGAATCAAAGAAAACCATCAGCTAGAATTTTACGGAGGAAGCTTATGGCCTATACGTCAGACACCATCCGATTAGTAGAGAATGGGTTTGTGCCATGAATAGTAGGAAAATATCCTTTATGGAACACCTTGATTCGTATTCATCCTCTTCTAAATCGGGTCGGCAAAGGTAGGTTCATGCTGAGTACAGCACCTTTTGTGTCGCTGTTGAATAGTCTTATGCACTTATTGTCATAGTTACATTCGTATTTAGTACGATTTACGAAAGATTGTATGTATAAGTCAAATACATCATTCAGCGTGAAGGAATTGTGTTTGAAAGGAATGAGAGACAGGCAATTTTTTATCCTTTCTGGCTAAGAGTTAAAGCAACAACTCTCATCTTCCAGAACTTCTGCAACAGTGCGATTGGCAACACAAATGTTTTAATGTTTCTACTTGCAGGAGACGTTTTTCCTCCGTGCCAAACTAGAAAGATGTCAAAAGTTTATATAAAAATCACAAGTTTGTGTAAAAATCCTTTTATTGCGAAATCTCTACGCCACTTATAACGTTTCACTGTCTGAATTATCAGTCACTCTGCTTTACCCGAAGGCGCCACCACCAATGCACCTATGCTTACCCGAGGCTAACGTATACGAGTGTTCTCTTTGTTTCCAGTTTTTAAACCGCCGTTGCCATCAACACGTCTTTAACGAAAACATCGCATACCTTAGGGAAGAACAATCGGTCCACTTGTAATCTCGCCAAAACAAAAGATTGCATCATTTGCAGAGAATTGCATGCGGGATATCCTTAGGTGTGACAGGATACTCACTACTATGGTTATGAAAATGAATGTCGTGATTTTGTTTGTCGAATTGCTGTAGGTTACCATTTGCTGATAGTTAAAACACAACATTTTCTGCTCTGGTGGCATTTTTTCTTCTGCGTGACGTGATTCTATGGGCCGTATTCTAGAAGCTCCCTTAACTCTTAGGTTTACCTTTAGCTATTGTTTGCAGGGCAGAATACAAAAGCTTGAAGTGGACCTTAGAGTTAAGGAGGCTTCTAGAATACGGGCCTAAGTATTTGTCTTTCTGTGTTTGTTATAGCTTCATTTGCTGGAAAATTATGTCATATTCATATAGCCCTGAGAACGGTGGGCGAAATCTCCGTCGACTACTTCAGTTACGGATTCAATGTCAGCCGGTGGTGAAGTTTGGCAACATCTAACTTCTTAAGACATCTTAAGTGAAACATTTCCCTTAAACTACTGTACCAAACAAAAGATTAAGGGAAAATTTTCACTTAAGTTATTTTATGCACATGAACAATAAGATTCGTTTCAATAAGAAATCGTCGTGGGTCAGTAACCTGAATGGTATTAAAGATTTCTACGCAGCGACACCTCATCCATGATGGCCGTACGTTCCCCACGGACAGGCCTCTCATCAAAGAATCCTTCTAACCGATTGACTATCGTGGCTGATGCTTTCATACGATACAGCAATGACTGTAGTCTAATCAATTGGAAACTACAGCTAATGTGAAATTGACGAATGGCGGCGGGATGTAAGGCTCGATGATGAACACAGGCATGGCCTAAAATCTGCGTGCCATTGATCGACTTGGCACAATGCATCCATTCATCGTTACTGCGAGTGGGCTGAGCATAAACACTCTTTGATGACCTCTTCGGGCTAATTTATACTTCCTCGGGCTAATTTATACTTCCTCCTATCGACCAGAATGCAGAGTAAATGACGTTTTGTTGTTTTCTCGCTGCGGCGATTCATGGAATCTAATCCCAAAATAGGAACGCAGGTTGAACCACAACTTTTTAATTGTTCAGGTTTGCGAAAAGTTGTAGCTCAACCTGAGTTCAAGATAATCTTCGTTGGTGCATACGGCCCAACTCATATCAAGTAACACGTGGTTGTAAAGTACGACATGTAGTAGGCTACTCTCAGAGTCCTTCCAATAGTCTGTAACCGGAATCAAATTTTCTGTAATCCCCAAAGTACCCTTGTCAAATTTTCCACAGTAATGAAATATGTCTTATCAAAATCTCCTCAGTCACGGCTTATCGGGTGTGACGTGTGGAGTGCAACACGACGCCTAGCTTTTCACACTAGACTGTTGTCAGATAAACTCAGCTAAGGTATCGTTGAGTGGAAACCCACTTCGGGCTTGTATTGTACGTGATGCACACGTGACGTTTGATCATGCCGAAGGCGGGGTCGTACGTCAGCTCATGCTGTAAATGCGAGGACTCCTGATGAATACTTCAGCGATCACTTGGATATGCCTGAGTAATTTCTTGAGAAGATCCATCAAAGCTGACAGAATCGATCACCGTTTTGTTCTCAACTGTGAATGTGTCACTAGCGCCTGGGAGTTGGTGGGAGCTGTGAATACACGCATACCATCGACTTGTTCCGTTTCGTCAAGGGATAAGTATGCCCTGATGAATGTGTGTAAACCTCCAGTCGTTCTGGGAACAGAGTCTTGAATGGGTTATATGATGATGAGGCCAGTGAGATATCCTAGTACTCAAACACCCCCAACGCCCTGACTATAGAAGACGAATTGATATCCCTGCGTGTCCCTGTGGAGCTGAAACCTCGTTAGACTCTGCAAAGAGCGTGTTTTTAATGGCCGACGACTTTGATTGAGAATCTCTTCACGACTTTTTGAGAACGGTATCATTACTTGAGGCGGCAATGCCTTTGATACGTTGCTGAGATGATTTTGATGCACCATCAGTTAAAAGGGTGGAGAGGGATACATTTTTGTGAATGCAAATGTCATCCCCGGCACAGCGCTGCGGTTGTTGATCACTTTCCATTGTGCTCAAAGCCTACAGAACACACGGCACGACTTTCCCTCGTGCAAGCAATTTTTACAGTCCTCTCCACCGCAAACTGTGATGCAACCTAGGAGAACCTTTTACATTTCTCCATGAATAAAAGGGTTAAAAACTTGCGAGTGTTAAGCGGCCCGCACATGATCAATATTAGGCCTATTGCACAATATGGGACCCAAAAATAGGGGCATGTGCTTCTGGCGTGATAGTTACAAGAAAGATTGGCAATAAAATTGCCCATTTTGATTCTCATATTGTGCNGCATGATGGGAGAAGAAAGATTGGCAATAATATTGCCCATTTTGATCCACATTTGTCCACTGGGCTGTCTTGCTACCATGAAGATTTCCCTCGTTTCCCTCCCACCTTTATTTCTGTGGTACCGTCAAATTTGCTTATACACTGTAAATACATGTATTACAGCACAATTTTAAGAAAATGCCTGAAGCAGAGTCCCCAGAGCTCAGTAATATCACCTACAAATTTACAGAATAGTTCTTTGGACTCTGCTGCAGGCACTTTTCTGTAAAATCTACTGCTATTTTTAAGACTGTACCAGCAGGAACAGATTCCGTGTGTGCTACGAGCGCCTGTCGTAGAACGTTATAGAAATTGTCATGCGTCTATCAATTCGTGTCATCAAATTTTCACGCTGCCCTGGATGCAACGTGCTTGTTCAATAGATTCCAGTCTACCCAAAGAACAACTCAAGCTGCTCTCGTGCAGTAAAGTCATAACGGTAACACAACCTTACTTTCTTTGTTGTGTAAATGTATAGGATTAGGATAATCACTACATAAGCGTATCGTATTTTTTATTCACTAAATAAACGACTTGTTTTGCTTTGATCAGTAGATTACACGAGGTACAAGGCGAATGTACATGTACCACGAGATACCATGACATCCATCCCTATATTTGGATGCAGTCAATACTAAGTACGATTGATCAAGGCCCAAGGCAACTGAGACATTGATCAAAGCGGCAGGAACAAAAGGCTGGGAAATGTACGGTTAACTCTTTAATGGAAGTAAATGATCAGGGGAAGGGATGGTGATATATACATGTAGGTTGCGCAGCTTGCCGACTCCGACTCAGCTTCAACTACCAGTATGAATTGCAGTCCGCTGTAGACATCCTTGATAAAAATGATTTGATAGACGTTTGCAAATCGTAAAATGCCATAACTTTATTGCACAAGGATCAAAATGGGCAATATTATTGCCGATATTTATTCTACCCATCATGCAGAAGCTCGCGACCCCATTTTGGGCCCGATATAGAGGCTACATGTACATGTACATGTATATATGTCATAATCCATACAACATACATGTACATGTAATTAGGTCATTCATGCATAATTAGCCATGGGTCTGGAGGGAAACTTTACATTACAAATGTAAAAGAAAAGGTGTGAATTGCTAATTTTCATGCCTGATAAACAAGTATTAAATGCAAAATTTTAGGAAAAGATGTGATTTTATTCTCCAGTACATATAACAGAAAGTTGGAATAATTTTAGAAGTAGTCAACAAAATATTTTGCTTTTGGTGTCATTAAGTTCAGTAATTTCTAATAAACCTTCCATCCAATATGGCGGCATAAACTAAGGGTTATACAGGAAGTGACATCACGTGCATACCCTCTATTGTGCAATTATATCGGATGGTATATCTTGGCCTGCTTAACACGGATACTCGGCCTTCTTCACGGTGACTTTTTTACCGCTGTTGCCAGTGCCCCGCCATTGCACTGAATACCACGACGTCGTAGGCCCCTACCGGCCGGATGATGACGACGACGACTTCGACTGGTTTCCTGCTTCTTGTTACCAAACACAATCGCCCGTGATGGCACAGGTAGTCCCTACTTCTTTAAAGCAGAATTTGATTACAAAGACCGCAGGATTATGCAGACACCGAGCAAGACACTTACTGTTTGTGTACGAGCCTGTGGAGTGTCTGAGGTTGTCATATGAATTATGACTGAGTAAATGTTCAAAATAATATATCACCATAGCAGCCAAAAGCAACTTCATATTTCATCAGGTCAATGTACATTTGTTTCGCTAAAGTGTCGACGTCTAACAAAGTTTCAACGACTCCCCTGGCGCAACGCATTTCCCCTTTCTTTTAATGAAGCGCCAAATAAAGTAACCCGCCAACGGTAAGGTAGTGGTGATTTCAACCAAATGCGTTTTCTGAAAGCTACGTGGACTTGTCTTGTTGCGTTTTAACGGTGAAAGCATAATTAGAATTAGTTGCAGGCAGTACACACGTATTAAGCTTCTCACACCTGTTCAAAATACCCGTGCTTTTCCAGACCCGGTTCAAACCCGTGTGTGTACGAAAAGCCCTCTTCGTCGCATCGAACAATGGGATTGACGTTCGCGTTGGCGTTTCGGGGGCTTTGCGAAAACTCTCTATTATCTCTTCTGTCGGTCGAATGAGAGTAATTTCTGAAACCAGGCAATGAAAAATCAGTAGTCACGCACAAGCACATAAAAAGCAGATTTTGTGGCCGACTCAACGAATACTCGAACTAGATTTTGTGAAGAAAAAAACTGTCTGTATCAACTCTACTTGTTCGACTGACAAACACAATGGCGACGCATATAGCAGGTTCTCGAAGAGGCGATCTCCGACATATCACGGCTTTGGTGGAAATCACACATTTCGCCGTAAGCTATCAGAAAAACCTCTCCAA
>NMRB01003388.1:41472-55524 GCA_002633025.1 Notospermus geniculatus | reverse complement strand
ATTTTGTGACCTTTTTCGGCCCAAATATCCAAAACTCCCTAGTACAGAGTTTTCGCAAAGCCCCCGAAACGCCAACGCGAACGTCTGTCCTTTTGTTCGGTGTTCTCTTCGTGGCATCGAACAATGAGTTTGGCGTTCACGTTGGCGTTTCGGGGGCTTTGCGAAAATTGCCTATTATCACGAAACGCGAAACGTCTATCCTTTTGTTCGATCCTCTCTTCGTGGCATCGAACAATGGGATGTACAGTCATGGACATTTATCTTCACCTGATACTTTGAATATTTCAAATACTACTGGGCCAATTTTAACAAGGTTTGTTCCACATGAAAATATATCTTGTTGATCATATTTCTGCATCAAAATTTGAAAATCTGAAAATATCGTAATTATGTAATAGCACATCAGAAAAAACCCCACTGAAATCAGACTTTTTATTATGTAATACTTTTGTGATTTTTGATGCCGTTGTGGTAGAGTGGAACATTCTAAGGATTTTGGGCTTTGTTTCGTCAAAGTATGTTGAGTGGTTGCTGAGATATTCGAGATTATCAACATTTTGATAATTTGAGATTTCATGTTTTTAAGGAAAAATTGATGCCATTACTAGATAAAGCTAACATGGATTTACAAAATTCTGGAACTCTTTGCCTTAACTGGGCAGAAATATTGCATACTTTTCAAAGTATCAAAATCTTCATATTTTGAAAAACATGCTTAACTTCTAACCTAAATTAACTTCTAACTTAAATTAACTTCTAACCGGTTTTGGCTAAACGTTCAAAAACTTTCTTGGTTTTTAGGTGAGCTCTGTCTACTGATATCAAAATCTTGTGAAAAATTGAAAAATCTCAAATCTCAAATTATCGAAATTTTGATAATCTCAGATATCTCAGCAACCACTCAACAGATTTTGATGAAACAAAGTCCATGATCCTTAGAAGGTTCCACTCTACCAAAACTGCAACAAAAGTCATAAAAAAATTACATAATATAAATGTTGATTTTTAGGATTTTTTTGTGATGTGCTATTACATAATTACGATATTTCCAAATTTCCAAAATTTTGATGCAGAAAGATGTACTTTATGTACTTTCATATGGAACAAACCGCGTTCGCCCAGAAATATTTGAAATATTCAAAGTATCACGTGTAGATAAACTAATGTCCATGACTGTACGTCGGCGTTGGCATTTCGGGGGCTTTAGTTTGTGGGTGCTAAAATATGGTCCTGTTGAATATTTGTTCAATCTGTAAAATTGTAGTCGTCGATTTAATTCCTTTTGTATTGTTTCTTAATGTCCCATTCAAATAGGAACCACCCGTAAGCCTAGTGTATTACAACAGAAACTCAACGCGAAAGGTACGTAAACGTAATCCCACCTCTTTCTTTGGTGAACGGCGATTCTTTCCTTCGAAAATTGAATGATTGACACATTCGACATTAAATGTGAATTATCTTCATATTAAAACCAAACAGAATTTATCGACGGAGACAAAAAATTGTTAGATTAACTGGTTGATATTAAAGTCAGAACTAATGGGCAGATGGGTTTCAATTTAATGAACAGGCTAATCGAATATTAGCTGTGGTTACACTACATAAATCCCTGTGATTAAGCCTGCAGCACACGTCACCATTTTTGTTGCTCGTAGAGGCAATTTTCGTGGTTGGCAATTTTTGTGGTGGTTGCACCTGTTTATAGCAGACGTCACCACTCAGTGGTATCGTGTGCTGCTGATGGCCACCCATCACCACAACTCACAACCACGAGCAATTTTCGTGGTGAGGAATCAAACATGTTTGATTTTCGGCAACTTGTGGCAACTCGTGGTCACCACAGAATTTCCGTGGTGAGTGGTCGTTGCCGGCCACAGCACACTTGGCCATTTTCGTGGCGACCACGAAAATTGCCTGTATGAGCAACGAAAGTGGTGACGTGTGCTGCAGGCTTTACCCCGACGATTTTGCGGTTTCACCTATAAATCGCCGAGTCTAAATAGACCCGTGTCTGAAATCCCCGTGCTTATTAGCCCCAGCGAGCTCGAAGGGTCTACGCCGGGGCTATTTTAGACACGGGTGTAGCGTTACCGCGAAATCCCCGTGTCTACCTGTAGTTCCGAGCACCCCGACAGACGGCGATGCAAATCGATGAGTCATGCGCATGCGTATAGGCTATTTCACGCCTCCACTAGTCGCCACTTGATTACGGAGAGTTGCCTACATGCAGTGCCCCTATCGCTGGGTTACGGAACTTACGACCAATCGCATTTTAAGAGGTGTAACCGCTCGCCGTGTCACCGCCGTGTTTTTTCTGGTTCGGAAAAAACCCGTGTCTCGAAAAGCACGGGGATTTTAGATAGGTGTAACCAGGGCTATTCTGCTGGTTAATTTTTGATAGGCAGATGAATTCACATTCAATGTGGATTTGTCACAAAGCTCTTGCAAGTTCACGAGCGCGTGACTACATTGCCCCATTTGCGGCAACGTGTTTGAGCATTCGTGACGTTTCGAAAGTGGATTATCAATACAGGTGTAACGTCGAACAGTGTTTCCCGCATTTCTGTGTTTTTCTTATTGTTTCTGTCCTGTCGGATTAAGCGGCAACTAACCCAACAATAACCATTCTAGGCCGCGTCTATTGTTGGGGAACACTGAGGTACAGAAACACTCACCTATGTTACACCTGTATTGAGTTTTCGCAAAGCCCCCAAAACGCCAACACGAACGTCTATCCTTTTGTTCGGTGCTCTCTTCGTGGCATCGAACAATGGGTTTGGCGTTCACGTTGGCGTTTCGGGGGCTTTGCAAAAACTCCCTTGTGATCAAATTTGCCACCTTTTTTGCATTGATTTATTTATTAATGGCTAAGTAATCCAGAATCAACGTGATTCACATTATTTTAAATTTTGTCAGATTAAACGCAAGGTCTGGCCATCGTGGCCTAACATGTACGACAGACGCCATAGTGCCAATGCTAGCTTTTAACTTTATTACTTGATTTTGTTCTCGGTTTCCTGAATTTCGCGTGACTTGTGCAACAGAGATTCGTTAATGAAGACTGCATGGTGTTCGACTTAAACCTGAAAAATGTCGTATGTTTTTGGTAACAATCTGCTATTATATAACCTCGCTATAATGAACCCCGTTTTAACGAACTGCCGGTTATAACGAACATGTCTTGTGGCTTCCAAAATTTTTGCCCATGTCTGTTTTTTCACCCAATGTCCAGTCAGGCAGTAGATGATGAATTCCATTTTCCATGAAAATGCATTATACAGGGTGGCCCCTCAAAAAACGCAACCGCATACTTCTACGAAACTTGCACCTACATCATTGGTATGTGTGGATGGGGAATTTTCTTACGAGCAAAATGAGACCAAGATTGTCCGATTCGGTTCAGTAGTTTTGAATCTAGAGCCATTTTTGTGAAGCAAAGTCAGCTCCAGTTGATAAGAGGGATTAAAACTGACGTTGTTTTGAATGGCAAATGTGTTACATCATGCCAAGTAAAAGGGTTCCAAGTGCTATGTAATAATGTATGGTGCAAGTAAAAATGTGTAGGTGAAGCGTACGGGGTGTGGTTATGGCCAGGCCTCACTGTTTTTGTGTATTCATCACAATCAGTGCGAGGAATTGATTGGCAAGTCATGCAATGGGACTGCTGACTTGTTGTCTCGCAAAAATGGCTCTAGAATCAAAACAACTGAACCGAATCGGACAAACTTGGTCTCATTTGCTTCTAAGAAGATTCTCCATCCATCCATACCAATTATGTGGGTGCTAGTTGAGTGGAAGTATGCGGTTGCGTTTTTTCCTGTATTGACTAATTCATCATACTCTCAAAACTTGGACGCCATGAGTTAATTACGGTAAAAATCCAAACATTTCAATTAACATCATTAATTATACACACGTATTCTGTTCTAATTAGTATGCTCGTAATCGGTTGTTAAGTTTGTGATACCACAAGCCGACGAGAGTAGTATTTAAATTTCGTTATTTTGATGACGACTGCTAGAATATACATGTAGGGACATGCGTTACTGGCCAATTAAAATACATGTTGTAGTGCAACGCAGAAAATCAAAGATGAAGTTTGTGATTGGATTATCGTTAGAGGATACCTGATCTCGTACCTTTTGTTACCTTCAGCCCAAGAGTCCCACTGATGGGGAACCTTCTGTTGTCGCCGTTCAGCAAAGGACGTGCCAAAGAGCTCTTCTTTCTTCTCTGCTTGATTCTTCGCTTTTGATTTTAAATGTTACTCTACGATGTTTGAAATGATGAGCTATGCTTCTTGACTGTATGGCGGATGACAGGTCCATATTTGAAATGCAGCATTGCTTCGCGTCTGCTGTGAACGTCCTCTGCCCCATCCCCCATTCCATCTGCATGACGCCCAGATATTAGGGGCAGATGATGTTTCTTACAGCGAGGTTAGAAGTTGCCCCTGGCCGTACATTGCTGTAAATTACGTGTGTACGTTCAATTCCTGTGAATATTCCTGTGCTTTTGCCAGTCACCTGAGGTCCCGTGGCTTTGTGAATATGGTCCGTGACTATGAGCAGAAGTCACTTCCCGGAACCCACGTATAGTCCGAACGTCTGACTCGTATATTGCTATTTTTAGCCTATTTGCTGGACGCAATACAGAGTCAGATGATGAGTAAACGAAGAACCAGATTTTGGTTCTACGTCATCAACATGATCAGATCACGGATTGGTGGTTCCCGTATCACGTGACCTCAAACAGTAAAGATGGCGATGCTGTGCATCGGCTTTTCGAGAGGAACATTTTTCGTGATTTTGATACAAATTGCGATTGGCCGGGGCTATTTGCACAGCATGCTGTGTAACTAAGGAGTGAATTTTTATTTACACAGCAAGTACGTATTTAATATTCATAAGCATCATTAGGTTCTGCCCCGCCCACATTTTGCTGTGTAAATTAGGAAAAGATGATATTTTCACAGCGAAATTTTAGAATTCGGCAAAATGAGCCATACATGGCCACTTGCAGGGTACCAGCTTGGACCGAATGCTACTTCGGCCTATTTCGATCTCAGTAGATTAACGTTTGATTCTGGGCAAGTGCATGGCGAGGTTTTACTGTACGTCCCCTACGTGTACTCTGCCCAGGGAGCTCTTAACAAACATTTGTCATCACAACCAGAGGTGAAGCTAGAGGGGGCAGGGGGGCAAGTGCCCCCCAGGTGGTCAGGAAAAACGTGTTTTTCATGCACATTTTGACCGAAAATTAGCAAAATATGGTATTTTGCCCCCACCCCCAGAGGACGTTTTGCCTCCCCAGGCCAAAAAGCTAGCTACGCCCGTGACAACCTGTCTTATCACTCAAATATGTAGGCCGATAATGGAAGATGTTCTTATACTCCGATAGGTGCCTAGGTCAGGTCCGTCATCTGGTATTGCAGCCTGTTGCTATGGCCCAAGTCTTAGACACCTATGTGACGCATTCTGTCGGTTTTCGTCAGTCGCATAGCTTAACTCCCCTGGGGTTGTGGGTCAGGGTATGGGGACGAGTCCGAATACCAGGGTGTGCCCTTGCCCATGTTGATGTGACGATTCTGTAGCCGACTTTATCTGTGTCACAAAGATTAATTAACCAATTGTTCCATGTAGAAATCTAAAAGATTCACAACAGTTCTCTGAGAAAAGAAAAAGAAGGCAAAAAAGGGGAAAAAAAGAAGAAACTAAGACAACTACCGGGATTCGAACCCGCGACCTTTGGGTTACAGTCCCTCCGTCTTTGCACTGCGCTAGTCAACAGACTAAAAACGCGGCGTGTGAACAATCACTACGTTGTTTAATACGCCCCGTGCATAAATTATCGTAATGCATCCTCATTATGATCTCTCGTTTTCATTGGTTACAATCTGCTGTGTAAGCAGTGCGAAAACTAAGAAATATTGTACTGTTTTCACAGCAACTTGCTGTGCAAATAGTCACGGCGATTGCGATTTTCTTGCCAAACGAATGTTTGTCTGGCTAGAGTGAACAGAGAGCGTGATTGCGAGTGTAGCTGGTTGAAACCTAAGCAAGTAGAATGCCTGAGAGCAGCGTTGTCAAATGATACGATTGCCGTGCTATGGGAATCTAAAAATATAGTAAATGAATATGCAAAACACGACATGGAGATGGACGGACCAATCAAAATAGACCCCCCCGCGATAGGCTTCATTTGACTCTTGTTGCGTCCGTCAGTTCTGCAAATGAGCAACAGGTGGCAGTTTTCGGACTAACCCACGCAGTTTCCACAGCCCGTAGTTGCAATGTATCAGCTATGTGAGTTCAGGCCCTAAATTTGTCTTTCGTTTCCACTTCGTAGCTACGACGTGGAAACGAAAGACAAATTTCAAAGTTTAAAAACAACCGTTTCCAGAAACGCATTAGGTTCTGGAAATAAAGTCGAAGTTCGTATTTCGTACTACGTACTTCGTCAGGTTTGCGAAACCTCACTATTAACGCCAGATGTAACTGTGCACAGTCAAATTTTCCATCAAGCCGTTTTGAATTTGCTTTAAAAGGATTACATGAGGGTCTTTACGTTTGAGACCAATAAGCCTGGAATCTGAATGGAAAAAATTCGTATGAAACATTTGACCGGGCAGAGCGGGCTTAACTCCTGCATACTCGTAAATGATGCACACCGTGAACGCTTCAAACCAGTTCTGATGGAAATTGCACGTGAAATGACGTCATCATTACCATTTTGACGCGGAAAAGTGAACATCAAGTAAAGGCGGTGACAGACTGGCGCGTAAGCCACGCGGCGGGACAAACTCGTCCCCAGTGGGTTTACGTTCCTACAACACCACTGGAAAGGGCTGACGACTTCAGGAATTTTGCGGCGAATCACACCGGAGCTGGCACCCGCGGCTTGAAGTTTCTAACTCATACCCCCATCACACTGAAGTCGTTCTCAAAACGTCCTGCCCCGTTCTAAAAAAATCGTAAAACGGGCTAGAACGTGTACCCTTGGCCAAATAATGCTTCGATGTACTGGAGCACCCTTCCCATCCACGAAGTTCGTAAAAAGACTGTAAAACGTTGCCACTACGTCCACTCCGTTCGCACACAGTTTGAGCCCGTTCGGCAAAATTTTCAAGAACGTACTGAGAACTAGCTCAGTGTGATGGGGGTACTATTCGTTTGAAATTGCTCTAATACTCAAACAACTTCGTGTTTTGGGTGTATAATATGTCTTTTTAGGCATATATGATATTTTTCAGTCACCGAAGAACGAAATATTGTGTGAAACAAACATTTTGGCACGCTGCCAGCGGTTGACCAGACATTTTGGTCAGGTCGTAGCCCTTGCCAGAGATATCCTCGGATGAGGTAGATCTGGGTACGAGATTGGCGTCGGGAGAGCGTTCAACCAATCAGGGAGGCGGTAACACGGACCGAAGCACCTACCGAAGAATCTGATTGGTAGAACGTCTACAAGATGCGCCGCGTACGCGCCAGTCTGTCACCGGCTTAAGCAGCTCTCCACGTAGGCCTACTGGTTTGAAGGTCGTACGAAAGTGCAACATTACCGAACGCTTACCAGCTCGGCAGCTATTTAATCTAGTTCAATTTCAAACCTCAATTGATTTTTTGCGACACCCATTGTATTTCTCCATGTTTATTTTCTAGAATGTTCCGACCGTTCCCCATATTGTTCCATCGCAAGGAAGATGAGTCTCTGCCGATATGCCGCCTACCAGAAACTCTGCTGCCGGACCTGTTACGGAATCCGGTCATGACGGAATGGGGTAGAATACAGGTGAAGACCTAGACTGATCCCTGCCTCCGATCGCCATATTTGTGATGAGGGTTTCTGATACACGGGACAGATTCTGACATACACACGGGACAGAGGTCGGTCTAGCTAGGATAAAAACGCAGTCACCCCCAACCGAGCTAACCTCAAGGGATACTGCAACCATGAGAACAACATGCGAGAATGGAATGGACTTTTCTAATGACATTGCGCCCATTAATACTCTGACTCGATTAGACGTCAAAGTAGACGGATGATTGGCCCCGCCAAGAGCGGGGAGTGGCGTCATGACGTCATTCATAGTCAGACGCAATGCATATGAGTGCAGTTCTCCTTGGCCCGTTGATTGAAGGGTGCATTACTTTAGCTATAATCATAAAAACGTTTTTACACATTGTATATTTATTGTACACCAGTGAGCGTGACCTCTTATAAAAGGTTCTCAAAGAGGCTATCTCGACTAACGGGCTGCAATTTAAAACGGCCCTCTAAAAACCTGAATGTTGTGCAGAAAGATGCAATACTTTTGATCAAAGAAAGTGTTTGATAAACAATATCCCATTAATTAGGGCATATTCCTTTACACAACTTTCAATAAGCGTGATGACGGAGTATGTAAAAAGTAAAAAAAAAATGCTTTAACTGATGAATAAAACGTGACTCTCCGTGGACTCGCGAGACAGTCTCTTTAAGCTTCTGAAAAACCCTGGAGTGCTCTTCACAGTGCACAAAATAATGCCACCAAAAAGGATTAAACTCCAAATGTTTTCAGGTGATGTGAAGGACTTTGTAGCATGTTTCCAGAAGCTCAAGAGCCTATATTTTTACGTGTATAGTATGTTTTGGGATACCTGTTGACCGCGAAATTTGCGGTAGAAACCATTCGAGAACTCATCATATGGATGCAAGGGTACATTGTAAGCTTTCATTAAATGTGCGTTATCAAGAACTGAGATAGAGTATTCAGCAATATACAAAAACTCAATTATATATATAATAGGCTCATGCAATTAAAAAGTAAGGGAAACCCATTATGAACCACGACATCAACAATATATGTACTGACACATCAAACAAATGACCTTATTAACTATTATTACTTTCATTGGGCAAAATAACAACTGCATGCGAGATGTAAAGTGGTAGATGAAACAAGAATAAGTAATCTTAACAACACTGGAAGAACATTGTCGAAAGTCAGCTCATGGCGCTACGCGACCTTGCCAGTCAAGTTCATTACCGTACACTGGTCCTGTGTGCGTGCGTGCGTGCACGTGTGCATAGCCTACAACTGTGGTGGCCTGAGCCGACTTTCGAAAAAACAGCACCGGACGAACATTAAGTCCATTAAAAGGCGAAAGCAAATTGAATATTTCACCCTATAAATTCATGCCGCTACGTGTAAATATTTTTGTATATGGTGCTTCTTTGGAACATATTTAATTTGTCACAAATGTATTATACGTTTCAGTATAGATCTACATGTAAATCATTGTAATCAAGGGTTATGTATAGAATAAGGATGTGGTAGAACTAGAACTCGCTTGTGCTAGTGGTTTGAAGGACACTTTACCATGCTTTATATGCCAATTACATTAACATAAATTAACACACTTTGCACGTGTAAGCAAGTATCGTGGAGTGTCCATGATCTGATAATGTTCGCCGGCAGTCAAGTGTACACCGTCCGTGCAGACCTTCCTTTGACTGTACGGTCCAGTGTACATGATCTGCATAGGACAATGGCCAGTATATCATCTCAGAGCATTTCAACATCTGGAATGTACATTTATCACATATTTTGCACCTTTCTGTGTAATTATATATATAGCGAACAACAAATTCCACATAACGCTCCTGTCAGCAGAGAGAAAAATAAATTACAGAGGTAAATGTTTGTCTTCAAATGTAATCTGGCTGTATAGTCTGGCCACATCTAACTTTGACCTAATGGAATGCGGAAATCATGTAATGTGGCAGATATTTTACGGTTTTACTCATGCCTGTCGACCATTCGTGGTCGTTGCTCGATTGTTCACGCTGTTGCCAGGTTATTCAAAAGCCGCGTGTGAATAAAGGTCCGTAGAAAATCCAACTACATGTGTCAATTTCCTAACTTCCGCATTCCATTGGGTCAAAGTTAGATGTGGCCGTGTAACGTTTTTTTAGTGTGGCCATTTTTCTGTGTGATGCCCATTGTTCGAAACACACTGGGAAACGGACTGGCTATTTCTCTGTCAGTGTAGCCCATTGTCAGGTCGCCGCTTATTCCGTCAATCTTTTGTAACGTCACACTGACACACGGGCGTCACTGAAAAACGTTACACCGGGACTGCATTCTTCAGTGAATTTCCAACTTACATCCTGAGGATTACTATTGTTAGCATGCCTCTCTACCTCGCTTGCACAATGTCAGTGAGTGACAATGAATATGGTACGGATGTTAGAGCGATAAAGATTAGTTCTGAGAACGACAACGAAGGAGTGGCAATATTCTTTTTGTAATTTATTCCATCAAAGACCAGAGTATCCACCCCTTTTGTGGTGAAGGTCATAGACGACGCACTTTTCCAAAATACGTTCCAAAATGGCGACAACATGATGTCGTTTCGTTCTCGGAGCGCCTCTCGCGGGTCAGTATTGTATTTTGACCTGTGTATACCAATGATAATGTAAACAATCGGTTGAGCTTGCCGATTAATAAATGGACTTTTAGCTGAATTATAAGCTAGTAACTTGATAGTAATTTTGCATTTAATGCTACTGATAATGTCTGATATTATTGTTGGGATAATAGATGTATACGCATATATATGTTACAAGGCATCATCTCTAACTCTTTTTTACTCCCGATTTGTTGCCAGTCGATGTTGTGTGTCGGATCACCAATGACTATAGGGAGGTTTAGAAATCAAACGATAAACATAAACTTTACGACAACGTTATTTTTCATACTACACATTAACCAGAGTTTATATTACATTTTCGGTGCAAAAATAACGTTTCCGTTTATCATTTGGTTTCTAAACCTCCGTAATCATAAAAACTGGAAAGGCGATGATGGGGTATTACAAATGAAATGGTCAATGGGCCATGTGCTCACTGGGTTGGACAGGAGAGTCTAATGACAGAGGGAGGTACATATCAGTTATGAGCAATCTGGGTCAAGTCCATCTTCGATAATCGAAGGCCGATCTGCTCTCCACTGCGTTACATCGCACATCACCCTTCGAGAAATTGGCCGGTCCACGGCGTATCTGCCGCCTCGAGAAGAAGAGGCCAATCAGAATCGGTGTTGTAAAATTTGAATCGTGGTACAAAGAGTTGTAGCCGAAGACCCGATATAAAGTGTCATATGATTGGTCGACCGGTAAAGTTGGCATGGTGCCAAGATACGCCGCCGACTGGTCTATTTCTCGAAGGGTGATGTGCGGTGTAACGTAGTGTGAGCAGATCGGCCTTCGATCATCGAAGATGGGTCAAGTCATTCCCAGGTAGGACTTTGATGATTTTTGGGTTATGCCACCTGGCGGCCATATTGGATGTCCGATCGGGCTGGAACTTCGCATGCACATAAAGGTCATCTGCAGGGGGCCACATAGCACATTGAGCGCTTTGGGTCAAGTCGTTCCTCAGTTACAGCACTTTGATGATTTTCAGGTTACGCCACCTGGCGGCCATATTGGATGTCCGATCGGGCCGAAACTTCACATGGACATAAAGGTCATCTGCAGGGGGCCACATAGCACATTGGAGCGGTTTGGGTTAAGGCGTTCCTGAGTTCACTTTGATGATTTTTGGGTTACGCCACCTGGTGGCCATGTTTGAAGTCAAATCAGGCCGAAATTTGACATGCATGGAGGTATATATCAAATTTGAGCACTCTGCGTCCAGCCGTTCCCGAGTAATAGCACTTACTTGATTTTCAGGTTACGCCACCTGGCGGCCATACTGGATGTCCAATCGGGCCGAAACTTGGTATTTTTTAAGGTACCCCTCCAATGCATGTTTATGCAAGATATGAAGTCGCTTGGTGAAATAATGACAAACTGTGCCCTGCTAACGGACAACGACGGACGACGGACGCTGCACCATCGTAATAGCTCACCCCAGTGAGCTAAAAAGCGGCCATGACTTCCGACTTCATGAGTTTCCTATCGACGGATGCCATCATGCTATTGAGATGCAGCGGAATTGGAGGGAGACTAAATAATTTGTGTCGTCATTACCAAGCCAGCAGCACACCAGGCGATATCCAAACGATCTAATCGTCGGCGAGCAAAATCGGCTTGACGCCAGGTGTGCGCTGGACAGCGATGTGTGGAATCTTCTCGCCGACGATGATTGCCCAACAAACAAAACAAAACCGATATCGCCTAGTCTGCGGTCGCTGGCGAGGAGTTCAGTGGCGGTTAGGCCGCTTGCGATATCACGTGGTGTGCTGCTGACTTTAGGCTAAGATGTATCCCTTGCCTTAGTGTTCCCTTTGCGTTTATCATAGGCGATGTTGGTGCGAGCGGCATCTTATTGCCCACTGTTATTGCATTCGACCCGATAGTGCCAGTCGCAGACTTGCAGTTCTGCATTGAGAACCCTTTGAGAACCCTTTGGCCTGGTATACAGTCAGTCCCGTGGAAACAATTGTGATGGATGGAATGAAATGGTCCATGAACCATGTGCTCACCTGGTTGGACATAAATGACAGAGGCAGGCACATATCAGTTATGAGCAATCTGGGCCAAGTCATTCCCGGGTTACTGGACTTTGATGATTTTTGGGTTATGCCACCTGCCAGCCATATTGGATGTTTGATCAGGCCGAAACTTCATATGCACATAAAGGTCATCTAGAGGGAGCCACATATCAAAGTTGAGCATTCTGTGTCAAGTGGTTCTTCAGTTATAGCGCTTTGATGATTTTCGGGTTACGCCACCTGGCGGCCATATTGGAAGTCAAATCGAGCCGAAATTTGACGTACATGTAAAGGTCATCCAGATGGAGATACATATCAAGTTCGAGCTCTCTGGGTCAAGCCGTTCCTGAGTTATATCACTAGATGTTTTTCAGGTTACGCCACCTGGCGGCCATATTGGATGTCCGATCGGCCCGAACCTCGGTATTTTTTAAGGTACCCCTCTGATACACGTTTATGCACGATATGAAGTCGCTTGGTGAAATAATGATGAACTGTTGTAGGTTCGTTACTTTTGTGGAACTTTGACCTCTGTGACCTTGAAAAGTAGGTCAAATCAAAAACCCGTTATATATGTTATGTACATCCTAATTACAGTTGTGCTCGAAAGTTAGTAAACCCCCACAACGATACTGTGTTCTAAACATTATTGTTTTATTGTGAAGCCATGTGATAAAACATTTACATTTCTTGATATTTTCAAACTACAGTAAACCTCGCGTATAACGTACCAATTGGGACCAGAGATTTTTGTCCGTTATATGCGAAGTCTGTTATACGCATACACCGTACTTTGTCTGTTATACAAATAATACATACAAATAATCAATTTAATTGGACCAACACTTTTCTTTTAAAGTAAATAGAGATGACACCTTTTTCATGATGAACTGAGTGTATTTTGGTCCGAAGACCCGGTCTTCGGACCAAAATACACTCAGTTCATCATGAAAAAGGTGTCATCTCTATTTACTTTAATTTATATCATGATGATGAACACGGCATCCATTCCTACTTTTCTTTTACATTATCGGAAATGGGAAAGTTAACAGACGGACGACACCGACGACGGACGGACGGATGGACGTAACGGGTGTGACATAATGCAGTCCAAACACTGGTAGTCCTGGCACAGTGTTCTTCAGCGTATGATATTCACGAAAGTAGTAAGATCCACTTTAAAAATCTAAAGTTGAGACACGTAGATTTTGTAAAAAATACACAGGACAGCATTGAGAATTTTCGAAACATGTGTATCTTTCGACGACAGGACAATCGTTTCCGGCTGTAAAAACAAAACTAGTGAGTATTTTTTTGCTTTGTGTGTCGGCAGCAAGGAGTACGTTATAGGCGAGGCTATTTTAATGGAAATGCATTAGACTGGGACACGAGATTTGGTACGGTATGCGATTTGTCCGTTATATAAAGGCCGACGAAGAATTTAATTAGAATTATCGTTAGACGGGACCGGGACTTCCAGTTTCAGTACGTTATAGGCGATTGTCCGGTATATGCAAGGCTGTTATATGCGAGGTTTACTGTATATTGTGGCTGCTTGCATTATGTCGGTC
>NMRB01003388.1:25375-40222 GCA_002633025.1 Notospermus geniculatus | reverse complement strand
TGATGATGTCGTGATGATGATGATGATGATGACATGAATGACGTCATGCGACACGATGTGTTCAGTTTCATCATGCCATGTTCCTCCTTGTGCCCCCCCCCCACAAAAGTATACCCAGTATCGTAGTTTTGAGCCTAGGCCTAGCCTTGCTCCGAAAAATTCGAAATCTAGAAGCCCCGAGATGCGATTTCCCAGCATTTCAGAACGCAAATCGAACTCCTGTCGGTGCTTGCAAAACCTCAGTGTTATTTAAAGTGAATAATTTTGACTGGGCAGCAATTTTTTTTGACCGGGCGGCGGATTTTTAGACCGGGCGCTGCGATCAATCCTGCATTTTAGAACGGGCGCCGCGCCTGTTCTGTTACACTAGTGGAGAACCCTGATCTCGCGTGATCAACAGGAACGCGTGCGATTGGTACTTCTGTCGTATAGCTAGGCCTACAGCATGTTCGTAACAAATGCGTGAATTGAAAACATGTTTTTCGACTTGTGGTATGTGACATTTGAGAGAACAATCTCGTCTTCAGGTGTTGTATCCAATCCTGGGTAAACTTTTGTAGATCGAACTATACCCAGGGTATAGTTTTGTGCGACGACATTGAATTGAACCTGGGTATAATCTGTTACACCCAGGACAACATTAACCGATTCAGCTAGTGTATGGGCGGTTATAACCGCAAATAAAGACGTTACAAAATAAAGACGTTGTTGTAGTCATATTCTCTAGTTGTTGTGATGATCTCTAGTCGTAGGTAAGAAAGACGTAAGGTGGCGCTGTATCATTCGTAACATTTCGGGTGTTTTCGTCATTCTTCGTGTGGACGACTGCAGCGCCACCTTATGTTTTTCTTAACTACGACTTGAGATCACCACAACGACTAGAGAAATATGACTACAACAATGTCTTTATTTTGTAACGTCTTTATTTGCGGTTATAACCGCCCATGGCAGTGACCCGCTGTGCTATATCATTTGCTTTTGAAATTTTCAGGAAAATATCAACATTTCTTTCTATCTCGTTGGTCGCTGTCAGAGAGAGGACATCTTAGAATGAACACTGGAAATGGAGGATGATGTTCCGTTCAGCGCCACCATCCCACTCCTCGGGTTTGGTGCTGCAACTATTCTCCTCGGCTGCTTCTTCTGTTGTTATCTATGCAGGTAAGTGCTGCCATCTTTTGTTTGATAGACTAGGCGATTCTCGAATTCCCAGATCTGCGCACTTCCGCCAAAATCGCAACCACAACCTCGATCTGAAACCAAGTGACGTGACGCAATCCGTGATTCAGAAATGGTCAACTCTGACACAAGGTCGTTGACGTCACTGTCGTGGGGTTCTCTGCGTCACGTCATTCAATTTCAGACCGAGGTTGTGTTTGCGATTTCGGCGGAAGTGCGCAGATCTTTTTCGTTTATGTCAATTTGGGATTAGTCTATACCCGTTCAGTGGGGTAAGTAGGTCTGACGTGTCACGTCAGTTAGGAGCGCTTGGGAAAGTAATGACGTCATTTCGTCATATGACGTTGCTGACCTCACGGATGACGCAGCGGAAATTTCGGTGATGTCATGACGTCAAACGGCCTAAACAGGACTGTTATTTTTGTTAATATCCCAATATTTCGGAAATTATAAGTCATATCAAAATTTGGGCTTCGTAAGGACACTTCTGAGGTCTGTCTGCATGTGCATACCGGTACACTGAACTCTGTGATGAATTTCTTAGATTTGCTCCAAATTCCAGAATTTCATGGTAGATTTTACAGATTTGTTGGCCAAAAGGGGGCCCCTGTGCGCCCCCTTGAATCTGCACCTGTTTACTCATGCCACACTGGTATAGGCCTACCCAGGTCTAGAACCATCTTCGATAATCGAAGGCCGATCTGCTCACCACTGCATTACATCGCACATCACCCTTCGAGAAATAGGCCACTCCGCGGCGTATCTTGGCACGATGCCAACTTTACCGGTTGACCAATCATATTGCACTTTATATCGGGTCTTCGGCTACCACTATTTGTACCACGATTCAAATTTTACAACACCGGTTCTGATTGACCTCCTCTTTGAGAGGCAGTGGATACGCCGCAGACCTGTCTATTTCTCGAAGGGTGATTTGCGATGTAACGTAGTGGTGAGCAGATCGCCCTTCGATTATCGAAGATGGTCTAGAACCATACAGCCCTACTAGTATTTATACTGGCACGGCTGTGGCAAGAGGGTGAAAGTATTTGGCAAGACTGTTCCAATTTCTCAAGGACACCAGTCAACATTTAAATGTTTTACATGCACTTGTACAAGTCAACTTTAGGGCGATGACCTATATTTTCAAAAGAGTTGGGCATAATAGCGGTAGATATCTATGAAAGCTGTTGATGTATTGTTATCATTTTCTTCAACAAGTTCTAGTAAAACTCCCTTGATATGCCTAGTTATATGATTCCGCCGAATCCGCATTTTAGAAATGGCCGCTTTTTACCTCCATAGCAATTGGAAAATAGCTAATGTCATGTCATGTTTAAGAATAAGGATATTTTGGGTGGTTCCATGGTTTCCTGGGTATTTTCATGGTTTTCTGGGTGGTTCCATAGTTTCCTGGCTGGTTTCATGGTTTCATGGTTCCAAGGTTTAGAACCTACCCATGAGAGGTGCGATCATTTCAACTATTTATCATATTTCAGTGGTGTATCCTAGGCTTGCTTGGCCTACATGCGCATTTTGAACTGTGTCATTCATTTCTACCGGACTTGCAGATAACATCTTTGTGGACTCAACTAGTAATGTTCATTCCTAACTGCACAAATGCACGGGCACATATAACTCGGTTTACTTAAGGACTTCTTTCTAATCAAACATTTCCAATTGCAGTTCATTTCCTGTTTGTGTCTGGTGTGTTCAGATAACCTTTATTGCAAATTTTTCTGCATATTTACCGACTGAATATTATAATGCAGTTCTGGGTTTAAAAACATGACTTAAGCCAGGGACACATACAAACGTTCATCGCATTGCGATTGTCGTGTCCGTTTATTGCATGTGATGAACGGACGTCAACAATGCGACGACCATGACACTGTATACAGCGTCAAAATGATGAAAAGTCCTTTTGCCGCCATGCACGTTGCATGGTTGAAGTGAGGGCTTTCCCAATTTTATGCCATAAAAGCTACCGGGTACACGTAAGCTGTGCTAGGAACATTGAAATTTGCACCAAATTCAAAAATTTCACGGTTGGTTTTACGATTTGTTGGCCAAAGGGGGAGGCGCCCGGGGCGTCCCCTTTGTACTTGCGCCTGCAGTGGTTAACCCTAAGTCGGACTCCAGGGGCGGATCCAGGATTCTGGTAAAAGGGGGTCACAGAAGGCCACAGGCGGATCGATGAAGACGAGCGCTGAAGGCGCCACCAGAAAATTTTGTAGTCTGGGGAGCGACGGTGGTGTAGTGGTTTGGGTATCCGACTAGCAGTCAGAGGGTCCCGAGTTCGAATCCCACTGGGCGTGAGACTTTGGGCAAGTCTCTTTGCCTCACCGGCGTCTCTCCACCCAGGTGTATAAATGGGTACCGGTCGGAAATGCTCAGATTGTAGCGCTGAATGAGCAGCTCATCTGAGTTCTACTGAAAGGTTTCAGGATAGACTGGAGTTAAAATGTAAAGTCGGATGACACCTCTACCAATGTTGATATCAGACTGTAGACCTTAACTTTAACTTCTTTAAAAACAAATTACAAGGCAATTCTGTGGCAGTTTGAAAAAGGGCACGTTTTCTAACGTTGGTCACCAAAAATTAAGGGGGCACAGGCCGGGTGTGCCCCCTGGATCCACTCTTCATGTGTAATAGAGTTTGCAACTGTCCACATGTACGTCTCTGACAGTGACAGCGCAGGTTTCAATGGGTACTCCGGTTTCCTCCTGCATTTTGTTAATAATTCACCCGATATTGTCTACAGAGCTCCTGCTTGACTTTCAGACTAACATAATATGGACACCAGGCTATGGATATTCCGATCACTGCTACCATCCCACTGTTAGGGTTGGGTGCAGCACTCTTCTTGCTTAGTTTCCTATTCTGCTGTTACTTATGCAGGTGAGACTTGACCAAACTTCTAATCTGTTGAGTGTTGTGTAGTGTCATGCGTTGTTCTTTATTTGATTGTTTTTGGTGGCTTTGAAACCGTGATAAATTAGTTTGGTTCCAGAACCCACCGCCAGGGCTAAGAGGGTTCGGTATCGGCCTCGTTTGACCTTGACCCCACACACCAGAATCGATGTGTCTGACGTAACAGAGGATAGACTGGTTCGTGATCCCAACATAGCTCTACGGTATGTTGGAACCGGGGACCAGTCTATCTTCTGTGACGTCAGACACATCGATTCTGGTGTGTGGGGTCAAGGTCAAACGAGGCCGATACCGAACCCTCTTAGCCCTAGCGGTGGGTTCTGGAACCAAACTAATGATAAATGTACTGTTACGTGTAGTGTACTGTCACATTTTAACAGGTTGTTTTCCCCTTTTAACCCTTTCACGCCGAATCTCAACTTTTGTCGAGAGTGGCCTGTACCACACACCCTCGCAGATTCAAATTGACCTAGAATTGTAACCAGTAGACCGATTGATGTCTGCTTTGCATATTTTTTAATGCGAGACTACCCCCCTCTCAATACGCGATTTTGCTCCGTTTGAAGAAACCTGGCTAAAATAGCGTTTTAACGTTTGTCCCTGGGTCTAGATTGACAGACTCCAAAGTGCAAATCTGACTTGTTGCGACAAAATGGCTATATTTCCGGAACGGAAGCAGCTACGACGACGCAACTAGCGTCAAAAGAAAGAGGAGAAAAAAGTAGCTTCATTTTGACCAATTTTCAGACGCGTAGGAGCAACGGTTACGGTTATCAAGATATAGATGTTTGAAGATTGCCAACCTGACGAAAACGTAGGCAGAATGTGACTACATGTATTTCCTCGTAACTTGCATCTTCGGCTTTGGTCTGTTTCTCTCACAGACATTTTGGAAGAACCAAACCTGCATGAGGTCGTGGCCCATTTAGTTGCCTCCAGAATGTCAATGAGTGTCTTGTCACCAGTTTTGGTTGTATATTTTGGGAGCTAGGTGCGTTTTTGTAGAGACATCAGATTCAGAAATTCATGTTACGAAATGTACACTTTTCACTTTTAGTTAGGACTGAAGGGGTTAAAAGGACCCTCCACATATGGGCAGATTGCTATTTAAGCTGCTTTCCACGAGGTGGGTGCAGGTGTGGGTGCGGACATTTATTTCCACAAAACAGGCACAGACCTGGACGTTTTCATGCGGGATTGGGTCTTCAGTCGTTGGAGCCGGTTTCAATTTCCATCATTTCTTTATATTACCAGGGGAATTCCCAGAAAATGATGATGGAAGCGGGCGCAGAAAAAAATCGCTACATGACCGATTAAAAAAAATGTGTCCCTGCCCGTCCACCCGCTCCGGAGCCGCACCCACGTCATGGAAACAGCTAACCGGAAATACGTTGAATGGATTTTTTCCGCCCCTGCCCGTCTCCGCACCCGCCTCCGCACATGGCTCGTGGAAAAGCAGCTTTAGGATATAAATCAGCCACCTGCATTACTTTTGAATTCCTTCAATTTACAGGCATGTTGATTGCTTGCACTTTTGTTTCAAAACATCAGGCATGAAAGCCACCAACTGCATTCCACCAAGTAAAAGTCATAGTAGCACGATAAACAATTCAACTGTCCGAATTGCTACTTTGCTACACCAAAAAAGAAGGGCCTTCCAATACTATAACAAACATGGCGGGCCACCAGGTGCAGATGACGCCAAGTCTTGCCAGGGGCTGCCATGTAAAAAATGAAATGGTCCATGGACCATGTGCTCACCTGGGTGAACGTACCAGAAAAACAAATGACAAATGTTAAATCGAAATGTTCCAGGGTCATGTATCCTCATTAGATGCACCTGACATGCCTGATAAAAAATTGGAGACAATCAAGGTACAGTTCAGGAGTTACTGGACTTTGAGTTTCAAGTCAATAGCCCAAGCAGTTATGAAACGCGCCACCAAATGCCTAAATTTTGAACTTTGACCTCTGTGACCTTGAAAAGTCGGTCAAATCAAAAACCCCTTACTTATGTCATGCATCCTCATTAGAAGCACCAATGATAAAAATTTGGAGAGGATCCAGTCATTAGTTCGTGAGTTGTTGCACTTTTTGTGTTTTTGGTTTCCGCCACCTGGTGGCCAAGCTAAGGGTCAAATCGGACCGAAACTTGGGGTCATAGGTCATCTGACCAAGGTGTCTATATGCCCGGAATTTCAGGCCAATAGCACCTGCGGTTACGAAACATGCCACTTAAAGGCAAAATTTTGAACATTTTCGTGTTACGCCACCTGGCGGCCATATTGGAACCTTAATCAGGCCGAAATTTGACGTGCTTGTAAAGGTCATCTAGAAGGAGGTACATATCAAATTTGATCGCTCTGGGTCAAGTCGTTCCTGAGTTACAGCACATTTGATGATTTTCGGGTTACGCCACCTGGCGGCCATATTGGAAATTTAATCAGGCCAAAATATGACGTGCTTGTAAAGGTCATCGAGATGGAGGTAAATATCAAGTTTGAGCATGCTGGGTTGTGCCGTTCCTGAGTTATAGCACTTGGAAGATTTTCAGGTTACGCCACCTGGCGGCCATATTGGATGTCCGATTGGGCCGAAACTCCATAATTTTGAAGGTACCCCTCTAATACACGTTTATGCAAGATATGAAGACGCTCGGTGAAATAATGAAGAACTGTGGCAGGTTCGTTACTTTTGTCGAACTTTGACCTCTGTGACCTTGAAAAGTAGGTCAAATCAAAAACCCGTTATATATGTAATGTACCCTCATTAGATACACCTATGATAAAAATTTGGAGGTGATCCTGTCATTAGTTCAGGAGTTATTGCACTTTTTGTGTTTTTGGTTTTAGCCACCTGGTGGCCAAGTCAAGAATCGAATCGGACCAAAACTTGGTGTCATAGGTCATATGACCTAGGGGCATATGTGTACCAAGTTTCAGATCAATAGCCCCAGCGGTTACGAAACGTGCCCTGCTAACGGACGACGACGGACGACGACGGACGACGACGACGGACGACGACGGACGACGGACGCACAACCATTGTATAAGCTCACCACAGGTGAGCTAAAGAGTTGTTTTGCTAAATATGATTTTTGACCCTCAAACCAATTTCATTAATGACCAAACAAGTACATTCCAGCCTAAACTCACTGATGAGTGTGGGTCGTTAGGCCTAGCAAAATAAAATAAATTGTGTGTTTCTGGTCATCGGCGATTTCCGAAAATTGAGGGTCGGACGGTCAGGATTTTAAAAAAAAAATTCCAATTTTGGTACAAATAATTTTATTGCAGCTACAGGGATTATACTAAAGGTTATCTAGAAGCCAGGAACAACCTCAAAAGCTGCTCTGGCAACCGTGACTAAAGGCCTAGAGAGCAAAAGAGATTAATTTTGATAGATTTGATGCATTTTTGTGAGAAAAAAAAATTGTTTCCTGGCCAGTCAGAATTTTTGAGGGTCGGTTGGAAAATTATAAATGACCGGAAACACACAATTTTTTTTCTAGGCCTTTCTAGGCCTTTGTGTCACATCGTTTCCACCACCAGACCATCACCGAGACTAGACAAGAACAAGTTGGAAGGCCCTGACACCCATGAACAGTGCATAAACTTGTCTTTTGTGAAAATTGGTTACATGTATACACTTGTCAAAGGCCTCCATTATGTGATATTCAAATCCCCCAATGTGATATTTGTTGCGAAATAAATGATTAAAATGATAAAAGTTTCAAAACCTTTGTCATGTTTGACAGATCTGTTATTCTGAGGAGGTCAGGTGGTGTGGTATAAATATCTGGGGTTGAAAATGAATAGGAAAATTGCCTTGCGTAAGTACATGTACACTCATGGCCAAAAATAAATGGACAGCAGTTTTTCTTGAATATCTCCAAACCAATGGGGTAGAGAAATTTGGTCCCAACATTATATAGTAGCAAATTTTCCTGGCTATGTAAATGGTATCAGCGTCGAAAAACATGCCTTTACAAAATTCCTTCTGTCAAATGCGGCTTTCAGCAGAATTTTTCGATGCTGATACCATCAGATAGCCAGGAAAATTTGCTACTATATATGTGACCCGTCACAGCAAAACTAGGCGCATGTCGCTCAGAAGGTGAGCCTCAACGAACTAAGATGACACCGGGAGAGAATGGAAGAAATAGATTGTTTCAGATTTCACAATAGACAGACAATAGTGAAACTGACAAACATTTGGTCTCAACCTGCCAAGCCAACGACCGACATGCACCTGGCTTTGCTGTGACGGGTCACATATGTTGGGGCCAACTTTTTCTACCATACTGGTTTGGAGATATTCAAGAAAAACTGCTGTCCATTTATTTTTGGCCATGAGTGTACATGTACAGTGTATGTCATGTATGTATCATGACTTGACCCACAGAATGAAATAAGTTACAAAACCCAGACAAATGATACATAACATTAAAACGGGAGTTAATCGCAAATGTGACCTGTGGGAAAAGTTCAGTGAGATAATGATGATTTATTTTTAACCCCGCGAGAACTATTGGCAATTAACTTACAAAATCTCAGAATTTGATATTTTGGGATATCATGAAAATGATAGATTTACAAACAAAATTTCACAAAAAGTCTTGGCGTTGACCATTGCTTGATACGGGAAAAAAATTCAAAAAGTCTGGAAATAAAAATATACTGTAAACTGTGAAATTTTGCGGTCATAGGCCGAAACGCGAACTTAAACAGCGCGAAAATACCAACCCTTATGCATTTTCCATTGAATTATGAAGGTAAACGCAGAAATTAGTCTTCGCAGTTTTCAAAAATGATAAATTCGCCAACTTTTAGCGTCACGAAAATTTCACGGTTTACAGTAAAAAAAGATGGCTCTCAAAACTAAGTTACATAATGAAGTTATTACAGACCATGAAAACAAAAATATTATCATTCGATACTCAACAAGATTCCCCATAACTGGTGAAAATTTGGTACATTTTCACCTAACAGTCTTCCAAAAAAATTTGTGAACTGCTGTCCATAAACTTAATGGCAAGGGTGTACATGAGGACGTGGGTGAAGTCTGGCCACATCTTTGACCCAATGGAATGTGGAAGCTTGGAGGAATTATACTGTCAGTATATAATTCCTCCAAGGTGGCGGGTGATCCACTGTTGCGATTTTGGCTTGAGACGGGGTTGCGTTCCCTTGCGGTTACCTTATAAGGACTTCCGATTGCCATATAAGGTAACCGCGATGGAACGCATTCCCGTCTGTCAGTATAATTCCTCCAAGATCACACACAACTCTTGAATAACTGATCGACGACGCGATCAGACTACAAACAGACTTTAGTGGTGTCCAATAGTATGCAATGGATCGTCACCGGTTATGCAGGTCGAATGACATAATTGAAAACCACAAATTTCCTGACTTCCGCATTCCATTGGGTCGAACTTGGAGTATAATTCCTGGTATAATTCACTGGTAAAAAAGGCACTGGTAAATAAGGCACTGGTAAAAAAGGCACTGGTAAAAAAGGCACTAAAAATTAGGGGGGTAGGTAAAAAAGGCACTACCGGTACCACAGAAAATGAATGGCTTGTTCAGGGCAGTTCTGTGGCATAAATATGATGCTTTACTTTCGTTGATAACTGCATATTTCCGGATGTTTTGATATTGTCAAATGGACTTGCAGTCACTGTTGTCTATGAGAGGGCTCAGGGATAGGGGTGCATCCGGGAGGCTGCTCAGGATCATTTAAAGTGCCCGGACCTTGATCAGCTGGACCACTTGGCATGGGCCAAAGAAAAGGGCACTGCAGTCGTTGGCATTGAAGCGATCACGGCCACAGGCAGGAGTCATTTAACATACCCAGGTCAGTGACCTTGGATATGGTCGGTAAAATTTAATGCAATGTCATGGTCTGAGTTGAGCATTCATAGGGCATGTAGGGATGGTTCTGAGCAGCCGCTGGATGCGGCCCCTATCCCATGCACTGAGCCCGCTCACAGACAACACTGAGTGCAAGTCCATTTCAAAATGTCAAAACATCTGGAATACGCAGTTATCAACGAAAGTAAAGCATCATATTTATGCCACAGAACTGCCCTGAACAAGCCATTCATTTTCTGTGGTAGTGCCTTTTTTACCTACTCCCCTAATTTTTAGTGCCTTTTTTACCAGTGCCTTTTTTACCAGTGCCTTATTTACCAGTGCCTTTTTTACCAGTGCCTTATTTACCAGTGCCTTTTTTACCGTGCCTTTTTTACCGGTGCCTTTTTTACCAGTGCCTTTTTTACCTGGATTCGTACCGTACATGTATGTATGTTCTTAGTATGTGTTGTTCTACGGTACATGTGTTTTAAAGGGACTCTAGAGGCAGCTTGCTATTAGGCTACTAACAGTACTGCGACTATACAACAGGTGGCGCTCATAACCATGAACTCATGAATTGTGGATAATCATATTTTGACGTTGAATCTTACTTCAAAAATGATGCCCAAGTTGGATCCTCATGCCATCAATTCTCTGTTAGTAATCATATCAATATGCACTAAAAAGCTGCCTCTAGAGGCCCTTTAAAAATACATTTGTATGTACCGTATTCACATAAAGTTGTTGTTATGATATCCTTTACATTCTAGCATGTGTGTCCCTGTTTTCTAGCAGTTTACTCATTTACCCAGCATTTGGCATCTTAGTAGGTTGTCCACTTTTGTTTTATGGAGTGTGTCTCAGTTTTGCTTAGCGTAAACACTAATTCTTGCTGTGTTTCAGTCTATTTCAGTACTCGTCCTGTTTTATGCCCCTTTCCCTTAGTTTGACTCTTCCATGTCAGGGGCGGATCCACGATTTCAGAAGAGGGGGCGCACTGTGCTAGAAACATTGAAATCTGTGGTGAATTTCAATGATTTGCGCCAAATTTCAGAATTTCATGATCGATTTTACAGATTTGTTGGTGAAAGGGGGCGTGTGTCAGGTGCGCCCCCTTGGATCCGCACTTGCATGTAACTGAGAGTTTTGTTCCCCGCGGTTGTATACATTTGGGTCATTTAACTCATCTGCCCCTGGAGTCGAGCAGACGGCATCTTCTGTCCAAGTTTTCTCACATCCTATGGTATTGATTGAAAAATATTTGAAGAAATGTTGTTCCTATCAACCATCTGAAGAATCTTTCTTCAAATTCTTTCCAATTCATTTCCAAGGATTTTAGAAAACGTTAGCATTACTGTCTGCTCCAGTCCAACCTGGGGGCAGATGAGTTATTAGGGAACGAGGTTGGCCTTGGTTTGGGTGTAAATGTAGGCTTCTGCCTGGAGTATGCAGACGATGATAACAATTTATATTCCATTACATGTACTATCATCAGCATCGTATATAAAAAAATGTATAATGAGATCTCCAGTTGAGATCATAAATCATCATGGTCAGGTAAACAGCAAGCAGGCCAAGCAAATCAAAACTTATGTTTCTGATTGTAGGCAAATAGCTTGTGAATACCGGGGTATGTGTAGACTACTGAAGGCATCAAAACTAACACATTTTGCAGGGGCGGATCCCAGATTCTGGTAAAGGGGGCACAGAAGGCCACAGCGGGCCAATGAAGGCATGCGCCAAAGGCGGGAAGCCATGTCGAGGGGGGTCTCACCCAGAAAATTTTGAAATCTAGAAGGCCGTTGGTGCAATTTCCCAGTACCTGAGGGACAAATTACAAGGCAATTCTGTGGCAGTTTGAAAAAATGTTGGTCACCAAAAAATAGGGGGGCACTGGCCGGGTGTGGCCTCTGGATCCGCCCCTGCTTTGATATGGCACTGTGACAAGTCGCGTGACCGAATATCCCCTGCCATGATTGGATGATTTGGTGACGTAATCCGTCCCTGTCTGTCTTTCAAAATAAAATAACTTCTGTTTGTCCCCTTCCAGAGCTGTTACATGGAACTCATTTCACATTTCCTATTTTCAATTTCAGATTGAAACAGCAAGCAAGAGAAGACATGGGATTTCGGCAGGTATGTTACGCTGGATCGTGATAAGGTGGCGCCAGCGATTTGTTTTCAATTATTCATGCACCCTAGAAAATATCAAATGCTTAAGCGTATTCTCCAAATTTCATAAAAATCAGACGCTGGATTTTCAATATGGAAAATGCATTTGGGATGAGGAGCGTTTTGCCAACCAGCATCATGCATGCGTCAAAATTACATCATGGTTGCTGTGCAACGCAGTATATTTGTGATGTCAGAAAACAATCTCTTGGTCGTTTTCTGACGTCATATAAAACAGCCACCATGATGCCACGATATTATTCTGATGCATGCGTGCATGGTGATTCCTGGTTGGCAAAACAACGCTTCGCAATGTTCATACCGTTTCGCATGCATCAAAAACAACGTCATGAGGTCATGATTGCTGTGCAGTAGACGATTCTCGAATTCGCAAATCTGCACACTTCTGCCGAAATCTCAACCAGAACCTCGGTCTGAAACCGGGTGACGTGACACCACCCCATGATTCGGCAATAGTCGAGTCTCACGCAACACCTTCGACGTCACTGTCTTGGCGAAGTCATGGGGTTGTCTGCGTCATGTCATTCAGCTTCAGATCGACGTTGTGGCTGAGATTTCGGCGGAAGTGCGCAGATCCTTTCGTTTACTTCAGTTTGAGAACAGTCTATGCAGTGGCGGATCCAAGGGGGGCGTGCCCGGCGCACGCCCCCCCGTTCAGCCGCCGAGGAGCAAAAATTTTGGAAGGCATATAATCAGACCCCTGATTTTCAGTAAAAAGAAAATTCAATTTGGCCTGCCCAGGTGCCAGGAAATGACGTTTCCGGCACTTTTACCCAAAAATTTTCGGCGCTTTGCGCCTTTGGGGCTCAGGGAATGGGGGTTGCCCATTCCACGCCCCCCTGTTCGGCAACTCCTGGATCCGCCACTGCCATGCAATGTAGGCCTATTTGTGATTGGAAAACGATCTGTAGGGTACATAAATGGTGGTTCCCTTCTTTAATTGAAATCTTGCTATTCTTTGACATTCCAGGTGACATTCCAAAAGAACAAAACGAATATTGACACGGATGTGAGTACATGTATTGGGGTTAAAAAATTATCATTTCCAGAGTGTACATACCACTTTGGAGATTTTAGGGCACTAATAAGTCGACTGATACAGGGAAGTAAGTGTACATGTTGGAGAAAACCAATACCCCAGAAAAAGGGGCTACACTGGAGAACCAGGGCCCAGTTTCACAAAGAATCTTAAGTCTAAGAAAAAACTTAAGTCTGAAATGAAGTCATCTGATTTGCTGAAACCCTGGTCACATGATGACTTACGTCAAACTTTAGACTTAAGTTTCTTTGTGAAACTGGGCCCTGTTCAGTTAGAACCTCTTGATTCAACTAATCTCTCCCCAGAGTCCAGCAGACAACATCTTCTGTCAGAGTTTTGTATACCCAGTGATACTGATTGAAAAATATTTGAAGAAAGGTTGTTTCTATTAACCATCTGAAGAATATTTCTTCAAATTTCTCTCCATTTATATATATTCCAAAGGATTTTAGAAAACTTCAGCCTGGGAGTAGATCAGTTAATCATCCAAACTTTTGTCTACTTTCAGCTTTGTCCCGTCTGCCTCGAAGAGTTTCATTCAAAGGACACTGTTGCACTTTGTCCATGTGGACACAGCTTCCACAAACAGTAAGTATCTCTATGACGTACTGTTTTAACCCGTTAACTGGGTAGGACGTCATATTACCAATTTTAATCCCAATTTTAGGCCCAAAACGCTTGTTATTCAATAAATAAGTGTTCTAAATCCTCTCTGATGTCACTGGTGTGAAGAAAATGCCCTAATTATCCACTAATTATCTCGAAAACTTGAATGTGCACAAATCATTTTGGTGACGCTATTTCGTGGCAGACATGTTGCCAAAGTACCATGAGTTCGTCAGTTATAGCTGGGGCGCCTCATCGTGTTAGGAATTGGAACTGAAATCCATGCTTTGGCTATGTCGACGATCGTCGCCTCTGGTGCTTTAAGGGTTAAATCTGAATTTATGTCAGGGAAAACCCAGACTCATTGCTGTACTCAGACCCACAAGCTATGCAAATGACAAAAAAAATGATAGAAGCTCGGCATGTGAATTTATGAGTATCATATATTTCATGGTAATTATGCTTTCGTGAATAAGTGCTGGGACATGATCCAAAAATGTCACCACCAACGAATTGTCATATTTTCTATGATAATTAAATTCCCGTAGTTATTTTCCATTTATGTTACTGGATGTCCTCATTGTTGGACGTCAGCCATGTAGGATGACATCGTTTGTTCAGGGAAAGATAGACAACAGGCAGTAAATCCCAAGTGTCTGGCACAAGACAAAGTCACAAACGCTGTCTACCATTTTGTCAGGAGTGTATAAAAACACTATTTTCAGGCTTGCTACTAAGCAAGAAGTCAATCTCCAGAATTCACGAATTTTCAACCCCAACCGGGGTCTTTTTCAAGTGGACCTTTACAATCTGAAACTCTAGAAAAGACTGAGCTGAAACCCGAATGTGGAACTAACCTGTGTAGACAGGATGAGTGAGCAATTAAGGAAAGAATAGTGTCCAAGCACCACGGATGGTTGCTGGACCTAATTAAGAGAGTGGATGTAATTAAGGAAAGAAAAGTGTCCAAGCACCACGGATGGTTGCTGGACCTAATTAAGGGAGTGGATGTAATAATTTTCAGGCTTGCACTTGGA
>NMRB01003388.1:0-25338 GCA_002633025.1 Notospermus geniculatus | reverse complement strand
AAAAAGTGTTCAGCAGGAGCTCACCATAGGATGTTGACACCTCGAAAGCTCGATGACAAATAAGGTGGCGCCCTCCTGACCTCGTGGGGCCTATCATGTTCTGAGCCTTCGTTTGAGGTGTTTGCAGGGCGTTTGCAATTCTCTTGCTCGCCGCATGAGGGCTTTTTGTTCGTTCACGTCAGCTTTAAGACAATATTTGTCTTCTTTATTGTCCCAATGCCTCCGAAAACCACACTGCTCACTGCGAAATGCAGTGGAAACCATTGTGGTAGAAACAGATAATAGGTCTCTAATCAGCCATACTAGGATATTATGGGTGGTGGTCACTCATCCAAGTAGGCCTACTGACTACGCTCAACGTACCTTATCTTTTAGCTTGCTGGCCAATGCGCCAACCACTAGGCTGTAAAGGCAGTCCTCCATGACCAGCAACTATTGACAATAGTAGCGGTCAGCAGTGATAATAGTTGAGTAAACTGATGACTGGTGATGATCACTTGCGACAAGCACCTGCTTTTGCTGGAGCGGGTCACATTCGATCCCACCTCAGGGGCGGATTCACAATTTAGGCAGAAAAGAGGGGGTGCACTGTGCTAGAAACATTAAAATCTGCAGTGAATTTCAATGATTTGTTCCAAATTCCAGAATTTCACGGTCAATTTTACAGATTTGTTGGGTGAAAGGGGGGTGCCGGGTGCGCCCTCCGGATCCATGCCTGCACCTGTTGCAGTTCATAAATGGTGGCGCCGACTAAGCAATTTTATCCCTTTCAGATGCCTCGTCCAGTGGCTCGAACAGAAAAATTCCTGCCCGATGTGTAAAGCTTCTGTGCAGAGACGTTATGATGAGACAACGGGGCTGGTTCCAGCGCCGGGGAGCGCCGTGTCACACGTGTGACATCCGTTGTGCGGGAATGAGGAACGAGTTTCATTATGAGAGGAAGTAGTTAAAGATCCGTTAGGAAGTTTGTCCTAAGTCGTGTCGTTCGGGTTCATTGGATAGAGTTGTGTTGTATCTGTTTTGGTGGGAGTAACAACAGCGTCCGTTGAATAGGAGCTGTCAGTGAGTTGACCAATAGGTGTCACTACGGCCCAATTCAATGCTTATAGCGGACCTATTCATTCTTTATCAAGCACCAATCACGTGGATTTTCCTGTGTATTGGTCCGCTAGAACTTTGCTGCCATCTTTTAGCAATACGTGCGGCTGATTGCTCTTATTGAAACATGAAAAATTAAAGCATACACAAATGTGCTCTGAGTCGGAACTCTCGTTTATTCAAGTTCGACTTCCAAATTTAGGACTGGGATTTTGGGAAGGTCAGTTGCCAGTGGATAGTAGTAAGTAGCAAATGGATGAATTTTGTGCGTATTTTGTGAAGATATCTTGGTGCTGATGGTTGAAGTTTGACGACACATGATAGCAGTTCATGTCCAATGAATGCATTTTGAAGGAAGTTGGATGCATTTTCAAGGAAGTTGGATGCATTTTCAAGGAAGTTGGATGCATTTTCAAGGAAGTTGGAATATATGATGGTTTGTTTGGATTAAGACACTACAAGAGTTTCTTGGATATACATGGTGAAAACTGTGATCTATATTCATTATCTATACCCACCAACTGAGACGGAAGTTATGCAGATAGACCTTCGTGGATTTTGAGGTTATTCGATACGGAGCATATCTAGCTATTTTCAAAAGAATACGAAGTTTAGATGAAGAGGTTAAACTTCTGCAGAATGTGCATTTCAGATCGAATGGAAGGCGAGAAAATTGCATCCTACTGTGTTCCTTGTTTAATTCATCGACCCCCAGAATCCAGCAGACGGCATCTTCTGTCAAAGTTTTCTCACATCCTATGGTATTGATTGAAAAATATTTGAAGAAAGTTTGTTCGTGTGAACCATCCGAAGAATATTTCTTCAATTTTTTTCCAATTCGTCTTCAAGGCTTTTAGAAAACTTCAACAGAAGATATGGTCTGCTCAAACCTGGGGCAGATGGATTAAGGACTGGGCTTGACAATCATGTACCGTATCTGCGAATGGAACAGATGTTGTGGAATAGCTGATATCGATGGTACTAATCAAGATGTTAGGCTGGAGAACGCCATAAAAAATGTAGGAGCCAATTTTGCCTCCTGTATCCATGACGCAGTAATTCTGACGGTCGAAGTGAAGTGCTGTGTTGGGTCCCAAATCCATTCGGTTGCCACTTTCAATTCAAGTTGATAGTCACATTGGATAAGCCAGAATGGCAGTAGGCCTACCGTGACACGGAATTAGACCAAGTTGGGGCCTAGTATTCAAGTTGTATGAATTTGTGTACCGATACCTTGACATGGAATTAAACCCAAGTTGGGCCGGGCATTCAAGTGACATTCAAGTTGAATGATTGTATCTTGACACGGAATTAAACCCAAGTTGGGCCAGGCATTCAAGTGACATTCAAGTTGTATTAGTGATTGTATCTTGACACGGAATTAACCCAAGTTGGGCCAGGCATTCAAGTTGTACGAATGGTTGCATCTTGACACGGAATTAAACCCAAGTTGGGCCAGGCATTCAAGTGCCATTCAAGTTGTATGAAAAACCTTGACACGGAATTAAACCCAAGTTGGAGGCTCACATTTAAGTGCCATTCAAGTCGTAAGAATGGTTGTACCTTGACGTGGAATTACACCAATTCAGGACTTGACTTGTGTCATGTCAGGTCGTTGTCATGGATACAGATATTGCCCACATTTCGGATCTAACACCATCAGCCGAGCACGACTCTGTTTGTCACATACCAGTATGGCATCTTTTTGGGACCACAGCAAGTTTGTGACATACAAAAACATAAGGTAGGGCCTACACCAGGTTTGCCTGCTTGATGGATGGAATTCGCTGAACATCAGAAGTAGAGGCCATTTTTGGTGCCGGGAAGTGTCCAGCATGACTGGAAGTACGATACATTTAAGTCTGATTTTTCACCCAGTATTTGACGTGCATTGAAATGAAGTGTTTCAAGGCATCAACGTATTTGTGTGTGGTATCACTTCAACTTTAAAACCTAGTGTGCATCACACTTGCGACTGGAGACAACTAGTCACCAATGAGCTACTGGCTACTGGGAGGATCTAGCTGGAACTGGAGGCAACTGATCAGTCGCCAGAACGGTTGATATACGCACCCTTGCGACTTGCTGGAACTGATTTTGCCAGTCACTGTTGGTTGCACATGTTCAACTTTCTTGCGACTAGTTGTACCCAGTTTCGTTCAGTCGCTCCAATGTACGTGGACTTGTGACTGATCAGTGCCAGTTTTCTGAACAAAACCTAGTCTCGTCGAGTCTGAATGCCCCGGATGTTACCTAAGTTGCCGCCAGTCGCAAGTGGACGCGGTCAGGACATGACGACTGATTGGATCCTCCTAGTTTTACTGAGTTGCTGAATTTGCGATGTGCGCCGCAGCACGTGCATCACCAGCGACTGATCAGGGCCCATGTTCCCGAAGCCGTCGTTAGGTTAACAGTGTCGTTAAAACTGGAAAAATCCATAGCGTAACGACATCGTTTACCTTATGACGGCTTCAGGAACATGGGCTCTGATCAGTTACTTCCAGTCGCAAGTGTGATGTATGCCTGGGTTTAGTTGAGTCAATTGTGGTGCAGAGTTTGGAAGGGAGTGTCTGTTTTATGAAGACTTGCCATGCAGTTGATGCATCAGAGAAATGGAAACAAATTCATGAGAGCCAGGAACAAAGGACCTGGTAGGAGACATCGCTGGGACCTTTTCAAGATACGGAGTTACGTACGAGTATCTCGGACTCAGATCCAAAACTAATGGGATTTTCCTGGAATTGGATTCTTGTCCGATCCTCATGTGATCGGACTCTTATGGGATCATTTTTCCTGATCACACTATTAGGTCCAGTTGGGCCCTGTAGCACTGGTCAGACACTTTATGGACCATATTATGGATATTGGGCCAGGTGGGGGTCAGACCTTTGGGATCATTTTCTGATTACCGTAAAGCGAAATATGTTCGCGGGGAAAAATTATCGCGAAAATTGTGAATTGCTGCGGCGCTTTGCAAATGCAAATTACCGTCGACACCTGACATATGCAACGTGAATTTTGTTCCCCGCTAAATCCTATATCGATGAGTCATCAGCACCAGTTGACCAATGCATCATGGGGATTCCCATTGTGACGTCATTCCCGGAGTCTCCCTTGAGCCCGGAACGAGTGTTTACACATAACAAACATTGCGATATGCAGCTGATAGTACAGTTATAAGGCCCTTTACGGCGAATATTTCTCCCCGTGAATGTTGGATTTTCAGGCCATTCGCGAACATTTAGGACGCGAAAATATTTCGCTTTACGGTATGTTGTATTTCTGAATCCCAGCAGGACCTGGCTGTCGTTTAATGTTGCCTGTAAATTTTGAATCTTTTTGAAGCTCTGTCTGTGGTCACTGAATTTCATATCATGTCATTTGTAATCTTTCTAGTGGATTGGCCAACCAGATGGCCCATGACCACTACATTCGGGACAGGACGCCCTAATCTGATAACTAAACAGCCAGGAATCTGAGAGCCAAGAGAAGTGCAAAGAGCCAAAACCTAATCTATGGTTAACAAATTACGTTCTGACTAGGATTAGGGTTAAGCCTAATTCATACTTCGACGCACGACCATCGCCGGCGACTGACGCGCGATCTTGCATTTGACGCCGCCCCCGTCGTGCGATTTGGTGGGCGTCTGATCACGAGGCTGTAATTACTTCGTCATTTCATCATGGGTCACCATCACTATTAATAAGTACGCTGGACTGTGAATCAATTCCGGGAAGTCGGCGTCCAGATTTGATCGTGCGTCGTACGCCGATGGTCTTGCGTCGAAGTATAAACTAGGCTTTAGGGTTGTAACCCTCTAACCCTACCATAGCCAGAAACGTCACGAGCACAAACCTATCTGCCTGCAAGATGTAAAATTTTGAGCTTGGCTCTCAGATTAGTTTCTAACTCTTGACTCTCAGATTAGTTTCTGACTCTTGGCTCTCAGTTAGGTTTCTGAATCTTGGCTCTCAGATTAGGGTGTCACATCTGTCCACTGTATGTATAGTAGTAGATGCTGCTTGGATCTGCTTCTTTGGTGCTGAATAATCAACTATATTTGCATAAAGTTTAACTCTACACTGCAGAGAGACTTGCTGTGTACTTACAATGCATAAATTCACTTTTGTGTGCGGAAAGTCCGTGGAAATAGGTACATGTGTGTCGTCCAGGGGCGGATCCACGATTTCAGAAAAGAGGGGGCGCACTGTGCTAGAAACATTGAAATCTGCCGTGAATTTCAATGATTTGCTCCGAATTTCAGAATTTCTTGGTCAATTTTACAGATTTTTTGGCCGAAAGGGGGGCATGCCCCCTGGATCCATGCCTGTCTTGTATGGGGTATGTTTATACCACCAGCATAATGATTATGTACATGTCCATGTGTAATGTTTTGCAAAATTGCCCGCCTACTATCCAGCTGTACTTAGGCAGAGATTTACTATATCGTCACATGCTAACCAGGGCCGTATTTAGCTTTCTCCTCCTGGGGCAATGACCTCTCTGGGAGGGAAGAAAAAGACACTTCGCCAATTTCATCCGAAATTCTGCATAAAAAACATGGTTTTGTCAGACCCCTAAAATACGGCCCAGCTGTATGACCATCGCCATATTGTGTTGTTTTGAACTATGGTATAAAAAAGCAGTATTTTGAGTGGCGTAAATCACCTTAAACATTTATCATTGGAGTAATACATTAGAAAAACATTAGATTAAAGACGAGGTTGTGAATAAAATATTTGACATCCATACTTTTTAATTTAAAGTACAGTTTGAAAAGGTTGTGAGATTTTTAATGGACATTTTCATAAAATTTCTGAGATTGTGGAAAAAATGTGATTATTGTTTTGATACATGTAGTTAATACTTTTGAGCGGCATTTTGTCCAGTGGAGGTAAGTTTTTGGTGTAACGCGAGGTGTGGTTGAGCATCATAAGTTGTGTTCACACTATGGCTGAAAGGGTAAATGTCGTCCTGGGTACATATACAAAGATTACCCAGGATCTCAATCTTCACTAAAACAATACCCTGGGTGTAGTTTCGGTTGCCGAACATCACCCAGCAGCCGCAATCAGTGCCTAGGAAAGAGTCCTATTTAGAAATCCCGTGGAATCCGCGGTATTTTTTGAGTAGCTGTTCGTTACATTCTTCACGCGGCCACGTGTGAAACAACCTCAAATCCAGGTGTCATACTTCGATGCCGGATGATGTTCGGCTACCGAAACTACACCCAGGGTATTGTTTTAGTGAAGATTGAGATCCTGGGTAATCTTTGTATATACCCAGGACGACATTTACCCTTTCAGCCACACTATGGTAACCGGTTTGAAACTGACTTAAAAGTGATGTAACGTGTTATAAAGCGTATTAGCCGTTCAGACTGCAGTTGTCGTATAACGGTTTCAAACCGTTCTAGCGAAACCACTTCGCGAAGTGGTCTCACACCGCTTTCATCGCTTTCGCTGTGACGGTTCGGCCGCAATTTGTGTCTGACGGCCTCAACGCGCAATAACTATATCAATACAGCAACACACATGCGCAGTATGCCGCGATATTGTGATGTTTACAGTCGCTCACAGGTGGCGTACTTTATAACACTTTGACATCGGTTGTGTCTGAATGGGCCAAAGTGTTATGAAAACACTTTCATTTTGGTAGTGAGAACGGGCACATATTATCAAACCGTTTTCCAGGTACCGTTTCGGGGAAAACGGTTTGAAGTCGCTGTCAGTGTGAACACAGCTATACGCGAGAATTCACAGGTTCAATTCCCGCTTGAGTGCGAGACTACTTTGGTGTCATCACTGGAAGCAACTTCAACAGAAACGGCCTGTAAATACATTTTGTAGCTTGCAGTAGATTTTAAGCATGCAGCACACTGGCCGCCAACTTCGGCGTCCAGAGGCGTTTTTTCGACGCCAATGTCCGAACGCCAGAAAAATCCCCAATGTGCTACGAATGGAATCTGGAGAATGCCGCCGGACGCCACTGAACTCCAGATATCAAACATGTTTGATTTTGGACGCCTGTGAACTCNCCAGAGTAACGAAGGGGTTAAACGTTTTAAAATGAAAAGGAAAAAGGAAAAAAATATTCAAGTGTGGGGCTTTTGGTTGGCAGGACGGGATGCAAAACTTTTTTTTTAGTTGGCCTTATGCAGTAAAACTAGCAAACTCGTCCCCAGTGGGTTTACGTACCTACAACACCACTGGAAAGGGCTGTGACCGGTACTACTTTAGGAATACTGCGCATGCACGTTGTTACATCTGCGCATCGATATATACTAATTCTGCGGCAAATCACACCGAGGCTGGCACCCGCGGCATGATGTCAAATAGTTCCCAAATATCTACTCGTTGAAATTGCTCTAATACTCAAACAACTTCGTGTTTTGGGGTATTATATGGCTTTTTAGGCATATATGATATTTTTCAGTCATCAAAGAATGACATATTGCGTAAAACAAATGTTTTGGCATGCTGCCAGTGGTTGACCAGAAATTTTGGTCAAGTCGTAGCCCTTTCCAGAGATATCCTCAGATGAGGTAGATCTGGGTACGAGATTGTAAAACTAGGTTGGATAAATCACGTCCGGTATAAATACTACTTCAGTTTTGTGTGCACCTCACCAATGCATTCAGTGAATGAAGTATAAGCATGTAGGCCTACTTATATTAAGGACAAGAATATATTAGGAGTTAATTTATTCATATAAAGTGTCATTATTCATATATTGTAAATATAAATTTGGTTTTTGTATATTTGATATATTGTTTTAGATGTGTAAGTTTTGATTTCATTTCATGTGCTTTGTGATTAGGCAAGACTTTTTTTTAGTTGGTGCTCGGATCCCGAAACCCAAAACGTGAAGAAAAATAAAAAAAATTTTTTTGCTCGGTGTGGGGTCCGCCGATTCTAAATCACTGATAATTAATATTTAAAAATTTTTTTTAGCCCCCGATGTCTGACAGCAGAAGTTCGATTAATGATATAAAAACAGTTTGTTGAATCAAATTTGTTTTTCTGTTTAGCATTTTTTCCAAAGTTGTTTCTTCAACATGCCGACAGACCACAAATCTGACCTTTTTTCTGAAAACAATTTTTTAAAATCTTTCTGACTTCCAAACTGCCCTATGGTTTTTTGAGACCAAGGAAAAAAAATTTATTTTATTTTCTCCTCAATTTTTTGTGAGGAAAAAAATCTGAGCACCAACTAAAAAAAGGCTCGCCTTACCTAGGAAACTGAGTTTTTAGATTTTAATTTTACCTCCCCTTACAGATTTTTATTTTTTGAAATTTTCAAGATGTGTGCAACTGTAAAAAAATCAAAAAGTTTTTGAGTTGACCAAGGAGTCCCAAATGATCAAAACATATTTCTTCTAGTTGAAACAGAATGACAATCTCGTTCCTATTGTCATCTGTTCCGTTCCGCATTTTATGATGGCTCCACTACTGAGTAGCAATCTCGTGCTCAGAGATTAGTTACCCTCGGGCCGAGGTTGTAAGTCACTCCACTAATCTCTGGAGACGGCTATGGACTACTTTGGGGTTTCCAAGGCGCGTGTGTTACACACGGCGTATGAAAATACTAATTTTTGACCGTTTCACTCCAAGCTTATATGGTGCGCCAAGTAGTGCTTTGTGTTTTCGTTAATAAATGCAACAGATCCCACATAAAACCTTCCTAAGGAAATTTTATACTCAAATTATTTCAATGCCAATGCCAATGCATCTGCGGTTAAAATTCGGCCTAAAATTGCACGATGCCACAAATCACACTTAAGGTGTGAAATGGCCAGCCGTCTCCAGAGATTAGTCAGGGCGACCTACAACCTTGGCCGAGCGTAACAAAATCTCTGGGTACGAAGTTGTACTTAGTAGGTGGGAAGAATGGAGACCAGGTGGCGCTGTGAGGAGTTTGACAGAATGATAGCCAGTGTTGTTGCCATCTGACAAAATTCACTTATACATGTACACCTAAAATTGAATGATTGAAACGAGACCGTAGAACAAAGAACTGTTAGAATTGTAACAATGAGGAACCCGCAGAACTACGCCACGACGTGGCGCTGTCATTGTAAGACCCGGAAGTCCTATTTTCTAACAGTATTTCCATTTACTTCTTGTCCCAAAATAAACCACTCTCTTTGGTTCAATTTTGATTAAATTACACTGTCCTGTTTCATGTTCAAAGTTCTCCATATATCACTGCTTTGTTTCGTCAGAAATGCCACAGGATGCCTACTGACAACATCTTTTGGGGAAATTTCCACGGAAAGTTGTGTAGAAAAATGTACACATGCTTTGATGACATGACATCAACAGCGAAAAAAGTGACGTCAGTACGTCATTCGGGTCTTATACTGACTGCGCCATCTGCAGTCATGCGGGTTCCCCATTGGTCGAAATGAATGTCATTTGCGTGGATCAAAGGTGTACCTGTATCAATGTCACATGCCAAAATGGTACCCAGGGTACACTTACATTATCCACTCCGGAGTCCAGCAGACGACATAAGCGGGCCATACTTAGTGGGGGGGGGGGGAGAGCCAACCAAAAAAACTTGATTTTCTTGCGGATTTTGGAAAAAAAATGGCAAAAAAGGTCTTCTCCCCAGAGAGGCTTCCCCCCCCCCCCGGACCAAAAAGCTAAATACGGCCCTGGACATCTTCTGTCAAAGTTTTCTTGTATCCTGTGGAACTGTTTGAAAAATATTTGAAGAAATGTTGTTCCTATCAACCATCTGAAGAATGTTTCTTCAAATTTTTTCCAATTCATTTCCAAGGCTTTTATTTAGAAAACTTCAGCAGATGATACCGTCTGCTCAAACCTGGGGGCAGATGAATTAAGTAATGTACATGTACAACGGAATGTGTTAATTCACTGATCAAAATGTTGACTGTCTTGAATGTGTGATCATCGCAGGATTGTGACATTTTCGGTTCAAGATGGTGCAGCGTTCCACTTTTTAGATTGCACCACATTTGCGACATCAATATTCATTATTGCCATGAAATTCACAAGGGAAAGTTCATTTTTTCAAATTTTTTCTCGAAATCAGACGACAGATTTTAGCTTGAAATCAGCGGTATTACGTTTGAAGCTATCTGTGTTATTGTTATGATTTTTGTGATAGTATTTTACTTTAGTGAGATTTTTACTGTGGTTATTTTCGTTATAGTTCCAATCAATAGTGTAATTTAGCTTCCGTGTACACATAATTTGTTGTTGCTGTAGGACACAGAGCCTGAAACATCCTCCCACAGCAGGGTTCCTCTTCATACACTTGTTGTGAGTGGATGAAGAATAGCGATGTAGAAACCTCTGTGTTGGAGGATGAGCCTGAAAGCCCCTGGTTCAGATCTTTTGTTTTTGCTCCAGCGTTGATGCATACAATTGCATCCACAAATGTTGCAACTGCATCCAAAAATTTTGTTGACCCATTCATGAACAATGTTAAAGTTAAAAAGTTAAAGTTTGGGTTTATAGTCTGATATCAACAACGGTAGAGGTGTCATCCGACTTTACACTTTAACCCCAGTCTATCCTGAAACCTTTCAGTAGAACTCAGATGAGCTGCTCATTCAGCGCTACAATCTGAGCATTCCGACCGGTACCCATTTATACACCTGGGTGGAGAGAGGCCAGTGAGGCAAAGAGACTTGCCCAAAGTCTCACGCCCAGTGGGATTCGAACGCGGGACCCTCTGACCGCTAGTCAGAGGCCCGAACCACTACACCACCGTGGCTCCGGTCACCTGACAACTGAAGTTCTTCGAAAAAAGCCGTCTCGGCTAGGTTGTTCAAAACACTGTAGTGCTGTTTTGAAAAATGGTTTGATGGTTTGAAATGAACTGGTTGACGCCCAGCGTTTGATAGGTTTGGAAAGCGTGCCGTTACAGACCATTGGTGCTGGGGATGTAGGCCTACCTCGTCCCCTGTTACATCAAGAGTCCCTGTGGAGGGCAGAGTTACGTCATGAGAATATTATGTAGATGACGGTTCAGTTCATAAGTAATCACCATTTACAAAATTGCAATTACAATTTGAAAGGGCCGAGACCCGAGGGCATTACTGGCCCTAAAAGCTGACACTCAGTGTCAGTTTTATCTCACCTGTCCCAAGATCTGAGCAGACAACCTCTTCTCGAAGAGAATGTCTGCTCAAAGGAGCCCGGTGGTGTAGACAGTAGTGGTTCGGGTCTCCGACTAGCGGTCAGAGGGTCCCGGGTTCGGATCCCACTGGGCGTGAGACTTTGGGCAAGTCTCTTTGCCTCACTGGCCTCTCTCCACCCAGGTGTATAAATGGGTACTGGTCGGAAATGCTCAGATTGTAGCACTGAATGAGCAGCTCATCTGAGTTCTACTGAAAGGTTTCAGGATAGACTGGGGTTAAAGTGTAAAGTCAGATGAGAACCTCTACTGTAGTTGATATCAGACTATAAACCCAAACTTGAACTTTTTAAAAACTTTTTAAAAACTGGTCTGTTAAAGTTTTCAAAAAGCTTCTGAAGTGAAATGGTAAAAAGTTTCCACTCTGCCTTTCAGAGCGCTCAGAAATGAAGTAATGTCTGGTAGGTGAAGCACTGAATAGTGAACAGGTGGGGTTAGGTCAAGTGGTGCTTGCTTGAAAAGTTTCAAATTTGTTGTATCATTCCCCGATCATGGCCGCCGTACAATATTGTCAAGGCAAAATTTAATTCTCGCTTTATTTGTTATTTGCTTGGTTCATCAAACATATGGATGGAAAATAGACTACTATTACTAGTAATTTTAACTCGTACATCGCCGGAGTCCAGCAGACGACATCTTCTGTCAAAGTTTTCTCACATCCTATGGAACTGATTGAAAAATATTTGAAGAAAGTTTGTTCCTATCAACCGTCTGAAGAATGTTTCTTCAAATTCTTTCCAATTCATTCCCAAGAATTAAACAAAATTGAACAGAAGATACTGTCTGCTCAACCTGGAGCAGATGAGTTAAGGCCTAGCAAAATAAATTGTGTGTTTCTGGTCATCAACGATTTCCAAAAATCGAGGGTCGGACGGTTGGGATTTTTTTTATTTTCCATTTTTGGTACAGATAATTTTATTGCAGCTACAGGGATTATACTAAAGGTTATCTAGAAGCCAGGAACAGCCTCAAAAGCTGCTCTGGCATCCATGACTAAAGGCCTAGAGAGCAAAAGAGATTAATTTTGATAGATTTGATGCATTTTTGTGAGAAAAATTTTTTTTTCCCTGGCCAGTCAGAATTTTTTGAGGGCCGGTCGGAAAATTCCAAATGACCAGAAACACGGAATTTTTTTTGCTAAGCCGAATTCATGTTTTCATAAGGAAATGATCAAATCACGTGAAAATGTTGTACGTCTTGCAAATTTAACTTTACAAACTGTTGTATTATATTTATGAAGATCGAGGTATGGCTGAAGCGACTGTTTATGCTCTTGCAATATTTTTGTACATGTAGTTCATGTCGTGAATGCTGTATTTTGGAATAATGCTCAATATAGCTACTTTTGCTTCATCTGGTAGGCCTAGATTCCTAGAGTAGACACTGTTTTGAAATATTTTGAAGTCCCGAGCGTGAAGGCGCCACTTTTTGAAGTGGCAGCGCTGTCAGAGTGATGAATTTATCAAGAGCATGTCTGGATTGTTGCATACAGTACGTTGCACAATTGACCTTCCTCGAACGTGACGCGGAAGGTATGATTCAGTTCATTGTGTATGGCACGAGGGGCGTCACGCGTCTGTTGCGTGACGTCCGCGCACCACAGGTGAATGACGTTACGTCTTCACTGCGTGCCTTCCATGACGGCGCACGACGTCCCTAGAAGATATGAGGACGGTATGCACATGACGCTGCATGTGGTACGCCGCGGATGGTGCGCGGCACGGAAAGGAGGTCAATTGTGCAACGTACATGTACTGTATGAATCACAGGGCAGAAGGTACGCTTAGCTCTCAGAAATTTTTTTGTGCAGTTTCCTTGCCAGGGCGATATGGAACAAGCCCATCACACTGAAAATGTCATAAGCCCATGGTAACGTTGGGTGATATGAATAAAAGCTAGCAAATGCTTTTACTTCAGATTTCTACAGCATAGCGTAATGCATTTGTACTGCAAAATTCAAGTACGCATTTACTAGTCTTTTATTCATCCGAACAAATCTTGCAAAACTCGCAGAGCCAACAGTTTCAGATATTTTTGGCTGAGAAATACTTAAAGGAGCATGGTATAATTGCCACCTGTTCTCGACACTGGCGCCATGATCGCCCTGCGTGCCACTCTCCAACCCCAGGGACCAGTAATGAGTGGAGCCAATGTTCTACGTACATTTTGTAATGGATTTTTTGTCCTAACTATTGCTACCGCTAGGTGGCTTCCTCTACATTGGCAGTCAAATAATCTCATACCATGCTCCTTTAATTGGAAAATGATGTTGGCCTTACTTCATTGTCACAGTAATCTGGTTGATCGTCAGCACCACGTTGTAGATGTTGTGCCGCTCCCAGGAAAAAATGAACCATGAACTTTATGGTTGAACCATGAACTGGGGACAAAAAACAGTGAAGTTCATAGTTTTACTGTGAACTTCATGGTTATTTGTCCGCAGTTCATGGTTCAACCATAAAGTTCATGGTTCATATTTTCCTATGACAAGTATAACTTCTTCCTCCGTGCAATGAAGTATTCGTCTCATTTGAGAGTCACAATTTTACGGGTGATAAAGGGAAAAATCAACTTTGATCCATAAGTACCGGTATCTTTCTTGTTTTTCTGCTATTCTGAATTCTCTAGCTTAGAAGTTAACTTAGGATTAGGAGTTAGGATTAGTAGAAACGTAAACTTAAGTACACGTAGTTTCAATTTAGTTGTGGTTTGTTGCAGGATGGGTAATTGGATTTGGGAAGTTACTGATTTTATTCGTGGCAGCCGAGTAAAGGCACGTTCCCACCAAAACCTGATTCCGGTATTTTGTGTTAGATTTTTCCGTCAGGGCCGAAGCCATAGCACTATTGGCCTGTTGAGTATGGAAGAGGCCAAGGTACTCGTGTTCCTCACTTGGATGGGGTCTTTTACTTTGCCCTTGCAATACGAGGTTAGGCACCACAGTTTACTGTCCCATGTGATGGACGTGAAGAGCCGGGAATTCCGGTGCATCTTGTGGTGCGGTTCCCTCTTGCCAATGCCTTCAACGTTATCTCAATGAACTGTGCTCACCAAAATTGTGCAGCCATGCAAGTTCTACTGCACGATTTTGTGTCGGGATGCTTCATTGAAATAACGTTGAAGACATTGGCTTGTGGGAACCACACCGCAAAACCCACTGGACTCCGGTGTAACGTTTTTCAGTGTGGCCTGTGTGCCAGTGTGACATTACAATAGATTGACGGAATAAGCGGCGACTTGACAATGAGCGACACACAGAGAAACAGCGAGTCTGTTTCCCAGTGTGTTCCAAACAATGGGAGTCACACAGAAAAATGGCCACACTGGAAAACATTACACTTGTTTTGGTGTAAACACGATGTCCCATATACCGGTACTGGTAGTTTTAAAAAGAAGGCTAACATTTTAATTTGTCACATTGTTGTGAAGGAATATGTCAATTATACATGTAGGGTTAATTTGTAAATTATACATGTAGGGTTAATTTGTCGTTTGCTTTGCCCAGGAATGTAGGAATGACTGATTTCTGATGAGTGCCCGCCCTAAAAAGAAATTCTGATTGGATGTCCTAACATTGAGAGTTAAAGGTTGTTCTCACTTCTTGTAACTCTTTTTAAAACTGAATAAAACATGACTTTACACTTGGATATTAAAATGGTGTGGATGTTTGTCTGTTGGGCTGTTGGATCCAGGGTGCCTCGCCATGCCCTAAATGGGACCACGTCTATGTGGCCCAGGTTCTAACCCTAACCCAGGCCACATAGGGTAGGCCCCCCCTAAATGGGGTCCGCTCTGCACTCTTGACCCCAGGACCCCATACCCCCCAAAATACCGGTATCTTTCTAGAGTCTGGTCCCTGTGCCCCTATAGCCTTTTCGATGGTCCCTTTTGCTTTGGTCATATTGATATTCCCTTAGAAACCAGGGGCGACCGCCACGAAACTATGATAGCACTAACAGGGCCTAACAGAGAAATTCTGTAATGGTAAAAGCCATTGCATACCTCTCTGTTAGGCACTGTTAGTGCTATCGGAGTTTCGTGGCGGCCCGCCCTGGAGCGGACCCAGGATTTGGGAAAGAGGGGACGCCCTGTGCTAGGACAGTGAAATTTGTGCCAAATTCCAGAAGTTCACGGCCGATTTTACAGATTTTTCAGCTAAAAGGGGAGGCGAGCGCCCGGCACGCCCTCCCCGGATCCACGCCAGGAAACTGGCAACTGGCAGTTGGTACATGTATTATTAAAAGGAAGAGAATGAAAGAACACTACTGACTACCACAAAATCCAATACACAGTCTAAAGGATCATCTCATAATTGGGCAGTTAAAGAGATGAAATTTTGGTCAGGAATGTGCTGACCCCCTCCCCCCAGACGAAAATGTTTGTCTCTCTGGGCATCAAGCAATTTTGAGATGATCCATAACCAAAGGTTGTGAACGAAAATATTAGGACATGTACTTACCCCACACCTCTCAACTTCCTCCACACACAACACACACTCATGGACTTTCATTCAACTGAGGGCTGGTTCATTCTCCATCCAGATTTTACGCTGACTATGACCTTGGAAGAATTAAATTTCTCCAAGCTATGATCAATTTCAATGTGTGTGCACATTCACGCCTTCGAAACCTGCGATCAGTTTCATGCGCTTGACGGTCTGTGAGCAAGTATGAATTGGCCCTAACTCAGCCTTCTTTAATCTACCACACTCGAATGAAACCAGCAGACCAAAGAAACCAAAAGGAAACCAGCCAAGCAAACCCAACAACAAACAACCATTGTATACTCGGAAATTAACATAGCATGGAACAAATATAACTATTTTTGGCATTTTCTTAGAAAATAAGTCAATGAAATGGTCCATGGACCATGTGCTCACTTGTGTGAATGTACCAGAACAACAAATGTGACCGTCTATGAGAAAACCCGTCCAAAGTCACTGGGGAGTTATACTGACAGGAATTATACTACTGACAGTATAATTCCTCCAAGGATAACCCTTGGCCATCTCTTGCTGACTGCTCCTATTAACCCTTTGAGGTACATGTTTTTTGGGGCATAATTTGACCAACCACCCCCCACTTATCTTTAGAGGGTTATCCTGACCAAACGAAAGGAGATAGAATATGGCAGTAATGGAATTATTTTTAGCAGTATAAGAGATCTTTCAGAATATGTATAAAAATTTCTTGATACATGAATCTCTGTTGCCATGGTAACCACTATGTTCATGTCATAAAACACGATTTTTGCCAAATTTTCTTCATTTTTTTCAAAAAACTAAGTTTTTAAAAAAATTACTCGCCGATACATCAGAAATAACACCAGAAATGGAATTAGGAGGTGATTTTGAACTTGGAGTGAAAATATGAGCAGAAAATTTTCAAAAAATAAGACTTTTATAGCAATTTATTTGATCGTTGCGTAATATCCCAAAGACTGAAACAATAGGCCTACGAACATGACGTCACCAAGCTTTTTGGCAAAATTGGAAATCTTCAAGTGCACTTCAGGCCATGATGGTAAAGAGTGACACCTAGCAGAAATATGCTACATCAGGACAGAATTACATTGACTACAAGATTCTGGTGCAGGAAATTTAAAGGGGGCGCCTGACGAACAAAATTCGGCAATTTTCTGGGGGGTGGAAAAGGGCAGCCGCTAGCGACCGCCCTGTACGTCAAAGGGTTAAACCATCAAGCTAACAATAAATTACACTTATCATAATATGTACATTTATTGTTGTGTACTATACATATAAATACATTTTTTTTCATTTGGAAGTGAATTTACTCATTGATATGACATAGCTAACCAAACACCAGCAAGTAAGATCACAGACGTGCCATTATTTGAGCAAACAGGCACACATATGCGAGTTATTCGGCAGAAATGCTGTTCTGGTGCATAGGCTACCATGATGCACTAAAATAATGAGGCACCAAATTGTGGTGTTCTCTCCTCACCAACTTAATTCTTTGGTCTATTGTGAATGAGGTACCGGCAACCCTAATCCGCGCCGCTGACTATCAACCAGGGCCCATGTTCCCGAAGCTGTCGTTCGGTTATTAAACGATGTCGTTAAAACTGGAACAATACATAGCATAACGACATCGTTAACCTTACGATGGCTTCGAGAACATGGGTCCTGGTCAGAACTGCGTCATTGGAAGTGAGGCTAACGTTATTTTCCAATTAACATGATTAATTCTGAATCGCACACCCTGTTTCTAGGCCAAATATAACTAAACGTTGCACTCAATTTCTAATTTTACTTTTCTATCATTAAGTACAGAACTGCTAAAATATATGTTATTGCTTTGGAGCAAAAATCTCTGAGGGAACATGACGAATTTAATCGATAAAGTTGACCACGTTAGCGTAAACAACAGGCCAATGACCGACGTCATGGGTTGTGAATGATGCATTTTTTTTAACGTCAGAATCACACACGACGCCTGATGACGTTCAACAATCGCAAAGCATGCGCCCCTGCGTTTTAACCTGGTTGATGATCAGCGCCTCCTTTTGTTTGCCAGTACCCCATTGATTTGGATGAATTCTTCAGTAACAGTTAAAGGAGCCCAGTACTGCCACTTTTTCTCAACAGCAGCACTGCCACCATCGCCGTGCGCACCACTCTCCAACCCCAGGGACAAACTACGTTGTTGGCGAATGGACCCAATTTATTACGTACATTTTGTAAGTTTTTTGTAGTTCCTATTCCTGCCATTAGGTGGCTCCCTCTACATCAACAGTCAAAATACCGGTAAGAGATCGCATACCGCACTCCTTTAAGTGATTATGACATCTTGAGAATCCGTTAAGGCTCTAAAACACAGATTGCAATACAAAAATAGAATCGACCTTGGAAAAAACATTTCCACATTGACATTGAGACACAAAGTAGCAAAAACCATGAATAAGGAATGTAATGTGTACAGTAAGCCTAGGAATCATCACATCTCATTACTTCATACATGAACGTACAGTCATGGCCAAAATTATTCGAACACTAGGTTGTCGTACAAAGTCTGGTTTCCATTTTTCACTTCTAATACATGTAATTTGAAAAGGTGCATTGCTCGGAGGAAAAAAAATTGTTTCATTTATTGCCATTTTGATACAAACAACTGAAATATACTCTCTTTTACACATTAAGAGGTCAGTCCTAGAAAACTGCCGACAGTGTACAGGAATTATGGTTGACATGTCATGTGGATAAATTCCGATCTTCTATTGGGCATGACTGTGGTAGGCGTGCTCTTAACTTTTTGAGGTGTGCAGAAATGCGATTCCCCTCACAAATCCAAAGCCAACAGACCATACACTGTTACGAGGTGGTGTTGATCTTTTTTGAAAGTTAAAGGCATGTCATTTTCAGGTTCATTTTCCTAATACCAAACAAGCATTTCATGTTATGACCTACACTTCACATAATAGTGTATGGCCTGTTGGCTTTTTGGGTCTGTGTGGTAATTTCGCATTTCTACACACCTCAGAAAGTTCCTACCGCAATCATGGCCAATAGGAGATCGGAATTTATCCACATGACGTGTCAATCATAATTCATGTACACCGTGGGTAGTTTACCAGGACTGACCTCTTAATGTGTAAAAGAGAGTATATAAATACACGCCAAGTATTCGAATAATTTGTATGACAAATTGTTTTCCCCACACCATGATCATACGTGTAGAACACTGCCATGACTGCAGCCTGCAGCTTCAGGGGTTGTTCGCCAACCAACTCTCCTGCAACTTAACCATCCGTTGAGGGGCACCTCGGTCAGTACAGCTCGATTATAAACCCTTGCCAGATGTGACACTCGCCGACATTGCCAAAGCAATGGATGGATTTCAGTTCCAATTCCTAACACGGTGAGGCGCCCCAACTCTAACTGACAATAAAATGGTACTTCGGCAACATGTCTGCCACGAAATGGCATCACCAAAATGTTTGGTGTACTGAGGTTGGAAAGAATGTTTTGAGTTTTTTTGCTAATAAGTGGTTATAAACATAAAGAATGAATTTTTATTTGTCTGAAACTTCATATCATGATAGATTAAAAGGTGTTACACCTTTTTTGTGTACATTTCTCAGCCTGAGTATCATTAATAAAGGGACAATTTGAGATTAATGACAGAGTTCGCATACCCCTAAAAAAATTTGGCACTTTAAGGGTTAATCAGTCAAATTTATTCACTGCGCAATTGGGACACCACTCAGTTAGGAACAGCAATCATTCATCCAAGGATACACTCCCCTAGGAACACCTCATATCAATCAAATATTCAATTAACTGTCATAATGTTCATTTCTTTGTGTCATCAGAACTGCTTCCACTCGACGTGGAGATCGTCCGAGAGCGTGACTGAGTTGGTTTTTGAGCAGGAGGTTGGAAATCAACTAACATCTTGTGTCGGAGAATCTGTGCAGCAGTGGGGCGTTTTTCAGGTTCTTCAGACAGAAGCAGCTTCACGAAGTTGCACTGAAAAGTATATAGATAAATTTACTGAAGTTAGAGATGAGACTGAGTTTAGATCAAAACCACGGAAGTCCAGGTGAGGCCGGAGGCCAAGTGGGGGTGTCATAGAATGTAACGCCCCCGATATCAGATGCCCGCTTCTTTTGTTCAGGGGACATCTGGTAACAGAAGTTCTGTTTGTCAGTGCCCGGCTGACCCTTAATCTGTCAGAATCTATTGTTGTGGGGCATCTCATATCGGGGGCATGACATTCTACGACAGGGGGTTTCCCCCTTGCATGAGTAATTTTTTTTGAACAACGTAGGCACGATTTCCTGGCATTTCAGCCTAGGCTATGACGTCGCCCAATTCCACGAACTGATTCCACGAACCAGACCAGAAACCAAGAGGAGATTTGGAACTCGGGCCGAAACGAGACTGGTTCTTCAGCTTTAGTGACCACTTTAGTGCACTGCAATATTCATTGAGAATATGTCCCTATAACTGATTAGTAGCATACTAAATGAGTTCCAAAAAAACAACATTTTGACTCAATCAACTTACTTCATCAGGAAGCTCTCTCTGGAATCTTTCCGGAAACTTCATTTTCTTGGCGTCAGACAGGACCATGATTCGTTCCATCTGTGTGCTGAACGGGTAGAACAACTCCAAAAAGATCAGCCCAAGGGCAAATATGTCGACTTTTTGGCTGTACGTTTGGCTTGAAATCTACAAACACGAAAAACAACATGATTTCAATGTATTTGTGAGGCAGTCTAGGAAAACCCATCTGATGTCGCATTTGAGGAAAGTATTTGTACATGTATTTGTATTTCATTTTTCCGTCAGGGCCGACGCAATAGCATTATTGGCTCTGGTAAGTACGGAGGAGGCCATCACAAGCTACTCATGTTCCTCACTTGGATGGGGTATTTTACTTGCCCTTGCAAAGACACAAGGTACAAGGCACCACGGCTTACTGTCCCATGCGACGGACTGAAGAGCCGGGAATGAAATCCCATATGGCCCGGGCTGGATTCGAACCCGGGACCTGCCGCTTGCTAAGCGGGCGTGATAACCACCAGACTATCAGGCTCCTCAGGCTCCAGGAAAGTGTTAATGGCCTTGGTGAATCCACACATTTCAATAGCTGAAATGTGCTAAGTAACAGGTGAACAGTAGCAGATCAATGCACAGGCAATCTGAGTGTAAGTATACACAGATGCGGGCGATAGCGATCAGCTGTGTCAAATTCGCAATCGCATCAGTTCTGATTCCCGGAAACAAACTTTATTTCACTAGAGTAACGCCAAAAACAATCAAAATTTAAATGAATGATGACCACTGGAAGTGAGTCCGCTATTCATGCTATGAATCATGGGATGGGATGAGTGGCGGGAAGCACTGGGCTCTGACATGAATCGTCAGTCAGCACCACCGACGGACGCCCAAGGAACCAGGTTAGCAGGAGAGAACTGACTGGATCGTTGGGGGAAACTTTTTTGCAAGTACAGTCAGACTTTGTTAATCCGAACTGCGTTAATCCGGAAACCTCGCCATCCGAACATCAGTACATTGGGGACAAATTTCCGCCATGCATTTTCCCCCTCTTATCCGGAAACCCCGCTATCCGGATCCGGACAGTGTTATTGCGGAACAAAAGTGCAAATTCCCTTTAAAATTGTCCGTATAATCCGGACTAAGCTAGGCCTTTTCAACCGACCAACCGAACCCAAGCCTCGCCGCCCGTCGGCGTGGGTCGACCTGCCAAACTAGGCTAAGTGTGAATTGTCGGTAATCGCGAACGGCCCCGAGAAAATTAGCCAGCTTGTTGATACAAGTAGGTCTAATTACGATTGATGGTCAGGAACTGCTGACACCTGATTAATTAATGTCCTGTTCATCCTTTGTCACAGTCTGCCGTAGGCCTAACATGAACAAACTCAACCAGACATTGTTGACCTGTTGACACGTGGCCTGCCGACATGGCCGATGCTGATCAGCTGATTGCATTGCAATTTGCGATATCTTTGTTTTGTTGACGACGCTCATCGTCTATGACGTTAATCATGAGGTACCACAGCAACAATTAAAGACTTCATTTCTAGAACAGCATCCGAACCTTCCCAACGTATCCGAACATCTTGATGCAACTTTGGCTGTACAACAAACGCTTAATTCATTCCGGAGACAGTGCCTGGTTCAGCATACGCTGGAGGATTTCTTCAAGAAGTAGGCCTAGATCGACGGCACTGGTACATCATGAGGCCGATTGAGCGCCATCTGTCTGAAAATTCACACATGATGCTGTGATGTGAACTGCCTGACTACTTTGCCGTTGGCACTGTCCCAAAAGATTTCGTCTCGTGTCCGTTGTGTATTTTTATCATAACTGTGCATTATTTATGATACTAATCGGTTGTAAATAGGCTAAAATATTTTTATTATATTTCTTTTGTTTGTTGACTTTATTTCTAATCTGGCTACCGGTACACCAGTGAAGTTTGGTTAGGCCTTCCATCAGCTTGGCGATCGTCGAGTCGATCATCCGTCGTCATGGTGACCCAATTTCACTCCGGTCAATGTCGAATTCGGTAATCCGGAAACTTCGCTAATCCGAACTTGGAACCCAGGAACAAACAGGTTCGGACTAACGAGGTCTGACTGTATTAATACTCGTGGTGGAATTTTGATTTCACGATTTTCGCGAGAATTTTTACACGCGAAAATATTTTCGTGTATGGTAGACCTACATGTAGGTCTCTAAAGGCGCATTCACATAAACGGTTAGTGCGCATTTACCATTCACACTAGAAAGTTTTTAATGCGATTTCAGGCCGGTCTAGCTTCTTGTCTGCTTCTTGTAGCGATCTCAGGCCGATTTGGTCTACAGTTTGGCGCATAGTGTTACCGCGCTGACTGGATCGCTCCAGACTGTTCAGACACAAGTCTAGACCGGCCTAGGGTAGCTGAATCGGCCTGAGATCGTTACAAGAAGTGGACTCGCTAGACCGGCCTGAGATCGCATTAAAAACTTTGTAGTGTGAACGCGCCTTAAGCTAGACCGGCCTAGCCAATGGACATTCCCGAATGCGAACTGGGGAATTCGGTCTCAGATTGGTCTAGATGTGAACGCGGCTAAGTAAATGCCCCTGTTACGGTCCCCTTACATCTACACATGCATGACAACTCCACAGCGGATGTTAGGAGGGTAAAGGTCCAGTCGAAGTGCAACAATGCTGACCTGTTCTGGGCTCATGTAAAGCTGGGTTCCAACTTGATCCGTGTGCTGTTCCAGGTGGCGGACGTCCCCCTCAAACTGAGCGACTTCCTTCCGTTCAGGAGTATGCGTCACCAGACCAAAGTCCCCAATCTTGATCACGCCATCCATGGAGAAAAATATGTTCGATGGCTGAAAAGATAAAAGGAGATGTGAATCATGCTCAGGGTTCTGCCCAGGACTGAACAAGTGCCGGTCGGAACGGGGGGCCTGGAGGCCCTCCCCCAGAAAAAGGGGCTGTTCATTTTCGTCACTTGAGCAATCTGAGTTGTGATCCTTGAGAAAATGGAGAAAGCTACATGTATGAAGCTGCAAATTGCGGTGATTATTCTGTATGGCACAACAAATAATCCCTGCAATTTGCAAGTGCATAGCTTTTTCCGTTTTCCCAAGGACCACAACTCAGATTCCTCAAGTGATGAAAATGAACAGCCCCTTTGAAATCTAGACTTGCTGAAATGCAATTTCCTGGCACCTGAGAGTCGAAATAATGAGCTCATTTGGCGTCAAAATGACCCCGATCCAATCTATTGCAACTTTGGCAGCCCGCCGTTGTCGTTTGTCAGAACTGTGTCAGGAAGTTGCGCCGGGAAGCACATTTGGTGAATGGGACCAGAAAGGAAATTCGGAAGTGTGCGTGGCGGGCATCTCTCACGGCCACTATGGTCGGAAAATACTCTTTTTAGGCTGAGTGCCGGTCAGCATTTCTGCATCCTGGACGGGGCCGTCCGGCGCCGACCAGCAGCGGCAGAACCCTGCATGCTCTATGTGTTGTAAGCAATTTAACTTTATGGTAGAAATGGTAGTTGGCTGTTACACCAAAACAGTATCAGTTTTTGTGCCGATTTGTTGTAAAACTCAGGGAGGGTGACGTCACATTCAGCGTGCATGACGTCGTGTTGTCGAGTCCCGACTCCCACGTCATGATTTTGCGTCAGCAGCGATTTCCCGAACATGCGCCATAGCAAAAAGACGTAAGCACTTTGCTTTCGTCTGCCGAAGCAAGTGAGGCAAAGTGACTTGCTCAAGGTCACAAACAAGCATGTTTTTTCTTGGTCAGGACTGGGAATCGAACCCAGGACCCTCTGATCAGGAGTCCATCTCACTAAACACTAGGCCATGCCACTCCAAAAGGGTTACCATTATAATTACTGTATGACACAAACACCTGGCATCGAGTAACTATGCATTCTGGAGTTGCACCTTGAACCAAATAGCACAGCAGACGTCATGCAACTCACCTTAAGATCTCGATGCATCAGGCCACAATCATGCACATAATCAACAGCTTTCACGATCTGATGAAAAAAGTCCAACAACTCGAATGTATTCCTACGCAACGTGTTTGCATTGAGCCATTCTTTTAGCGTGTCCCTTTGGCACAACTGCATTTGAATATACAAGTAAATTTTTGGCAATTTTTCGCTTTTCGTTGTCAGGTTACTGACACTCGCCTCCGATTTTACCGAATGTTTCGAACCCGGGATATCTTCAGATGACCCTTGTGGAATGTTTTTGTCATTTTTCGTCTTCCCCAATAAAGGGGACGTATGACTATAAGAAGTAGTCCAATCAACGGGCGACTTACTACCCTGCACCACGATATCATTCAACGAACTCGCCTCACTAGCTGAGAAATCGTCATTCATTAGAATATCGTCATTTCCACTTTTATCCGCACACCCGGAATCCTCAAAAACAATGTTGAACGAACTATTCGTGTCCTCGAACGCAATATTACTGTTGTTCGAATCTTTGTAGTTTTTAAATGGCACATCTTTGCGATTGTCGTCGCCGTCGTCTTCATCGGAATGTTTGAAAACCACACCCCCTGAATCATCATCTGGAAACGGTGGTTCTAAACGTGCCGGTGTCCCAACACCAAGGCTGAATGAACCACTCTCGTCATTTTCAAGTTTTTTTCTAAAATGCGGGCTAAAACCGTAACTCTTGTTCACTTGATCGCTAAATGAGTCCGTTGACGAATCGTCAATTCGGAATGGATTGTGTTGCGCTGGACTTGACAATTTATTTTTGGTATTTTTCCGTCCCATCTCTTCGCTGACTGGGCTGAGCCTGTCCGTGTTTTTCGTGGTGAAGGGAGTTAAGGAGTTTGGTGAGCCGGCAGTGGTGCTGAAATCAAAATGCAGAAAAAAAATCACCAAAATGCACTGGAGAGGAACTCGAGGGTACAAGGATCTTCCACTAGGGCACCAATAATGGCCAAGCTGGGGGCACCTGCTGTATATGTGCTGGTCACCCATCCACATAGTGATCGTGCTCTACGTTGCTTAACTTAGTGCCACGGCCAATGCACCAGCCC
>NMRB01003387.1:14593-25969 GCA_002633025.1 Notospermus geniculatus | reverse complement strand
CTGTGCACTCGCTTCGTCTGCTTTTTCACAGTTGCCGCATCAGAAATCAAACGGTGAGGCTCGACTTCTCGATTTGTCTCAGATTTTTGTCACGAATCTCCCCCTTTTGCCTGTGCCATCATGATATATCCCCATCTTATGGTTTTATGATCAGCATGAAGTGACGGTCTGCCCAACAAATCTGTGAAAATTCCACTTTTTCACGAGTTGAAATGTCCGTCATGGCCGTGACGCTGAAAATTTTGTGCCGCCTACGTTTTGCACTGCAACATTCAGTGATATTTCCCAAGAAATTTTCAGTCTAAACTCATGTAAGATGAGATAAATATCTTCTTGGTGTACACAGCCAGCCGATACGCGACGTTTTGGAACTCTCTTCGGAATAGTTGTGGAATGTTTGTGGTGGGCCTACGCGACTCACTGAGACTGAGACTGAGAGTGCGAACGTCGGGCGGCTCATGATGACGCCATTGTTTGCGGTATCGGAATACATTGTTTCGAACTCGTGAACTGAGGCCGAGTTTCGAATAATCAATTAAATGATGAAAATCATGCAATCGTTGCAATTTTAAATTCATCTGTCACCTATTCGGGTTAAATTTACATCAGAACTCCAGAGTTAGGCCCTTTTTGGTCGATTTTCATTGATTTTTTTGTGGAAAAATCCGGCGGGTTTGAACTATTGGCCACTTTTTTCATCATCTGAGCATGCGCCTTGTGGCCTGGACGCTGCCTGGACACCTCGTCTGCCGTCGGCCATGGTGCGGCGAGGAAGGACGCGCATCAGAGTAAGGCCCGAAATCTCTTCTCATTTACCTCATCCGTTTCATATTTTCAATCAAATGGTACTAACTTTGTGGAACAATTACCCTATTTTGAGATGGTGTATTTGTTTTTCCCAACCATTTGGCGTTTTGCTGATATTTTTCATTTTGCTAATGAATCAGCCCGCATTCCCATGATTTTTTTTCGCGTCCGCCATGTTGGACCCTGGCATCGACGCACGTCAGAAACTTCAAGTTTTGCAATCACTGTCAATGGTTCTTAGGAATTAGGCCTACTTCATCGCTATTGCATATTTCGGAAAAAATTCTTATGCGTTTGTTAAAAATTTTGACATGAATGGCAAACTGATCTTGCTGATGTGCAGTAGGCCTAAGTTTAATTGCAAAATGACATTTATGATTCACATCAGGCAGGTGGAGGATGGTATTGTCACAGAACACTGCTGTAGGCCTACTTGCACCAATTTGAATTTCCTGGACCATTGTAGTGCAATTAAATCATGATAGGTGGCAGTAATAATAATAATAATAATAATAATATTTATTACTTAATATAGCGCCACTTTGAAATAAATCGTCAGTGGCGCTTTACAATATTAAAATTCCTTTCTTGAGATGGAAAAAGCCAGATGATACGACACGTGATATTTGTTGATGGAAATTCATGGCACTGTCGAATATGAACCCTAGATTTCGTGCAGTAGCGTATGGTCAGCCTCTCCTGTTGAAGGATGAGGCAATTATTGAGAATGGATCAGCGAACTTTTTTATGTAACCATGGTAACCATAGGGAGGACTGCTTTTACTGCGGAGAATAAATATCCTAAGTCTATAGAGGGCAGCACAAGTTCCCATTCAAAACGTTGCTTTTGGTGATGACAATTTGCCCTTTATCCTCAAGTTTTCATACAAAATCTATTTCCCAATTGATCCCATTGAGAAAGTCTAAGGAAAAGCTTGAGAAATAAAACATCTCATGATTGATTAAATTGTACTGGGAAGCCCCCTGATACCTTGATACCCTGTTACCATAGGTGGCAGCACAAGTGTCCACTTGAAATAAAGTAGTTGTGAACTGCCTGAGGCAGTGATAAACAAATTATGGTGCCCCCTGTGTTAATTTAAGAGGAAGCGAGTGGAATCAAGAAGTTTTGCTGTAAAAAAAGTTTTAAAAGAGATTTTTGCTGTAAAAATGTTTAAAAGAAATTTCTGAACATTTGCTGACTGCTTTGCATCTTCTCTTTCAGGTTGCTGATGCCTGGATGGGCGGATGGGCCCTGATTACGTGACAAAGGTGAGGGAGAAGGCACAGAAAGGCTTTCAGAACAAACATTCCTAAGTAGTGAGCCTGGAAGATGGATCCAAACCTCATGAAGACTAGGAAAACGGTAAGTAAACATTTTCTACAGAAGATTAGACAAATCAGTGGTGGAAAAAATTTCCAAAATGTATACTGTACCTCCAACCCTCTCTAGTTTTGGCCATGGATCACCATTGATATTGTTCAATCTTCACAACACTTGCTACTAACACTAACAAATAGCTTCAAGTACCACTGCAACGCAGAGGATGTGAGCTTGGACATCTCCCACACTGCCCCCTGTTGACCAGAAGGAACATCACTCTGTGAGTATGAGCCTTCACCAGCATTGTGCTGATGCAGGTTGGTGAGCAACAACAGGATACCTTGATTCTGCCACTTTTTCATCTCAGCCAGTCATTCAAAGGATGTTGGCATCCAGCAGTTTGGCCAACTGTTATAAATGCATAAATCTAGATTCAGATCCTTTCAGCAACTGTCCTGCTCATGGAGATGGAGTGTCATTGAGATGTCAGGTCCAGGATGGAGATGACAGCGATGATGTTCAAGTATCAGGGCAAGGCAGAAGATCATAGATGGGACCCCTGTGCCACCAACCCCTTGTTGATGGATGTGAAAAAAAATGGACATGATTCTTCTTGCCAACGCTGACGACTGAATGAGATAATGTTTCATGGGTGTGTAAGTATGGACCTTCATCAGCATTGTGCTGATGCAGATTGGTGAGTAACAAGAGGAGTCCTTGATTCTGCCACTTTTTCATCTTCTACAAGTAACAACAACTGATGGCTGACCATGAAGTTTCATTCAATGTTTAACTATCTAAAACCAATATGGAGGGAAGTCTTACATTTTAATAGTGTGGATCACTCAATACATTGTACTGAAGGACACAAGAAAGATGACAGCCTATACCTTCACTGAACTTTTCCACTCTTATTTTATGCATGTCAGTTCTTTTTCAGGGTTCTACTTCTCCCCTTAGTTTTTCAGAACCTGCACTCACAAGGTCATGAAACCAAAGAAGGAGACCCTGCAGCTGCTTGACTGAAAGAGGACATGCAGGTAGCACAACCACAGCATTGAGATCTCGGCACTTAGATTTGCCATTCTCTCCCAATGAACAGCAGTGATGAGATCACGCCTAAATTGCTGTTCTCACTGGGTGAAAATACCCCCTGCCATGTTTGCTGGATCGGCTCAGCAGTAAAATTTGACTTCCTGGACGGTCCAGGGCTAGCGTTTCTGTACATTGCATGTCTCTTTTCCAGGCATCTCTTTCAGGTAAGCTCTGTAAGTATTTAGACTTACGTTAGACTGTATGCACGCTCTAGGTCCAGGACTCGTAGGCCCACTGGTTGAAGGATTTTTGTGCATACATAGTCCCTTTCATCAGGATGGTGTTGTCAGAGGTTATTCAGCCATGGTTTGATGGATGCTTAGCCTGACAACTCCATCCATGATGGGTATTGCCTGTTCATAAATGCTCTCTCTTTCTCTTATTACCCTGTATTTTGTGTCAACCCTTTGAGGACTGAGGGTGTTTTTTTTGCATCAAATAACATTTTCCATCTGAACTCATTAATTGTAAGTAAGTTTCCTTTGTCTCTGTCAGAATTACTCTGATAGCTGAAAAAAGTGGATGCAAAACCTTCAGACCTGGAAGGATTGAAATCTTCTCTTTCAGCTAGGCCTATTTCATTTTCAGGACTAACTGCATGATTTATTAGAAAGTCATTCACAAGTCATCCACTTTATATGTACCAATATGTACTTACCATGTCACTTTGATAAATCATTAATAGAGCTGATGATGAGACCATGTCCTTTACCTGTTGAGACGATCTTCATATCACTACTGGAGGTACTAGATGATTGGAGATGGCTGGCTCAGCTTTTAGGGGGTCATGCTCTTACAGGTCCTTCATGGCCTGTTATACTGATACTGATGCACGTAGCGACCTTTGCTGTTCTGTACCAAAGAGGCAGCAGATGATTGCTGTCTTCAGGAAACACAGAGTATCCGTGACCATTTTTCGTTCTTTCACTTACGAAAATCAGTCCTCCTGAAGCATTATCAGGTGACCATTATACTGATACTGAAAGTGTCGACCTTTGCCGTTTAGTACCAAAGAGGCAGCAGGTGAATTTGCTGTCTTCATGAAATTTCTATGACCACTTCGTTCTTTCACAAATGAATGCAGATCTGCCTGGAACATCAGGTGACCATTTTCTCTGAGACCGCTGAAACGACTGGATGTTGGAACTCATGGTTCATTTCAGTGCAATCTTCGAACTGATGAAGTTTTGAATCTCAGCGCTTCCGTTTCTGGTGATACAATCACGGGAAAGAAATGATTTCCCACTCTCAATAATTATCAGTTCATCATCAGCAATCAGCACTGTCTGTCAGTTAGTCAACAGTGAGCCAGAATTCTTCCCCAACTACCAAAGTGTTTTTGATGCGCTTTTCCGTCGGTGATTTTTGTGAAAAGATGCCGGCATTTTTTCTGGAAGTTTTCGAATCTACAGTGGAATCATTTCGCGGTGATTTTGTGCGGAAATTTTTGACATTTTTCTTTAATTTCGGTGGAGTCCGTCCAGCATTTGCTTAGGTAAGTCACGATCAAAATTTACAAACTTTTATTGGTGTAATCATACCCAGGGCGCATCACCCTTAGTAGGCTTTTGAGGACAAGACATGTCCAGTAAACAGTTCGAGCAACAGTGTAGTAAACTTTCACATGCGGTCATTTTCCAAAGATGCCTTACACCATTTTGATCTTCCACAGGTGATTTTTGGACAATTTTTCGGCCATTTTTGGAGATTCCAAAGAATACCTTTTCTGACATTTTGATCAGGTAGGTAATGGTAATCGTCACATACAAGTTAGTAGTCATACCGGATAGCCGAGTGGTTATCACATCTGTTAAGCAAGCAGCAGGTCCGGGTTCAAATCCAGCCCGGGCCGCCGCCATGGGATTTCATTCCTGACTCTTCACGTCCATCGCATGGGACAGTAAGCCATCTGGTGCCTTGGCTTGTACCTTGTGTCTTTGCAAGGGCAAGTAAAGGACCCCATCCAAGTGAGGAACATAAGAGTAGCTTGAGATGGCCTCTTCCGTACTTACCAGGGTCAATAATGCGGTGGCTTTGGCCCTGTGGAACAGCATGGGGCAGTAAGCTGGTGCCCTGTACCTTGTGCCTTTGCAAGGGCAAGTATAAAAGACCCTATTCAATTGAGGAACACAGTAACTTGAAATGGCCTCTTCCATGCTTACTAGGACCAATACTGTACTGTGGCTTCGGCCCTGACAGAAAAATCAAGGACAAATTCCGCTAGTACTGACGTAGAACCGGTAGTATATAGTAATAAGCAGAAAGAAAAAGAGATGCATCTGGCTGACGATGCACCGTTTACTCAAGGCTTGCCTTACAACATTTTGTCTGATCTGCCATCTACTTTTCAAACCTTTTCTGACCATTTTGTGGTTTTCCAAGGATTATGCGAATTTGTCAGCATTTTGGACATCGTCTCTGGGTAAGTTTTGGCGCTCACTATTTTTCATTGGCAGTCATTTTACAAGGATGCCTTCTCGCGTTTCAAAATCTTCCGTCAATGATTTCTGGACTATTTTCTCGGCCATTTTTGGAGATTTTCGAGGTTGTCTGGTTCCATCAATGATTTTTGGACAATTTTTCCGAGATTTTTGGAGATTTATCCGAGATTTCCCAGATGCCTCTTCTGACATTCTGATCAGGTAAGTCATATAAGTATCAGTAGTCATAGGCCTACAGTTAGTAGCGACAACCAGTCGTCGTCGTCATAGTAGTATAATAATGATATCGAGTCCTGGACTATGGTCCGGCGACTGAGTCGTTAGGCCATGTAAAAAAAATAATTGGTTAGCATCCCCTCCCGCCATGGAAATCACCCCCTCCTCAAAATTTTTTTTATTTTTTATTTTCAAAAAAAACTTTCAAAAACTGCCAAAAGAGTGATAAAATTGTAGGCTGGGATGATTAAATAAAACAACACAGTTTTAAAGGACAGAAAGTAGTTTTTGTTTCAATTCATACCTATTACATTTGAAATTTCCCTCAGGTCGCCGTGATTACCATGGTAACATGCATCTCAAACTCAATAAAAAATAAAATAAAAACCTCCCGCCCTCCTCAGAAAACTGAGAGCGGAAGGATGCTAACCAACTATTTTTTTTACATGGCCTTTAGTGAACACAGTCCCTTTGATCTGTTAGCCACAGTCAATCCAGTACACCTTACGAACAACAGATGGCGCGACGATCAGTAGCGCCNATGCACTTCCTTCTGAAGCTGACAATACTGACGATACTGTTCATGTGCCGTCCATACTGTCCTTAGGGGGCGGAGATTGACACCAACCAGTCGAACGTCACGAAGCACTGATTGTCTTTGATGAGGACTTGTCAGTGGGGTGTAAATCCATGCAAAAAGGTGTCCCTTTCTGGGCCCTGAAACTAGGAATCAGCATACAGCAACACCACTCTGGTGGAACTTGGGAACTACTGAAGGTCAGGCAGGTGGACACTGTCAGTGTCTGTTCAGTTGTGCCCGGATGTCCTGGCCTAAAGGGGGACATCACTGTCTTATGCGGTGGTCCAACACTGAGGTGGCTTCCCCAGGCCTGACTAAGCTTTTGCGTTCACCAGAGCGGTGCTGCTCCAGTACCATACCACCATGGTGATGGACTAGTGGTGGTGCTGTTTCAGTTCCAATACCACCATGATGATGGACTAGTGCACCAATACCGCCATGTTGATCAACTACTGGTGCTGCTTCACCAGCAGTTCCATCGTGATGATGAACTACTGGTGCTGCTTCACCAGCAGTTCCATTGTGATGATGAACTACTGGTGCTGCTTCAGTACCAGTACCACCATGATGATGATGGACTAGTGGTGCTGCTTCAGTACCTATACCACCATATGACAATGGACTACTGGTGCTGCCACAATGATAGACTAGTGGTGTCAGTCTTTCCCCCTATGTTCTGATGCATTGTATTCATGAAGGGTGGAAAGGGGCCCTGCTCCATCTTTCCAGAAAGTGTCGCAGAAATTTCAGTGTATTGGTGTTGGTGGTTTTATTACGTTTTCAATTTAATTTTGTTGGTGATAGGATGCTGGTGAAGGCGTTCAACATGTCAGACACCTTTTGTCTGACTGTTCATTTTCTTGTGGCACATTTCCTGTTTGCTGTGAGTTCAGCCACTCTGTTCACACACCATGTGTGTTCACACATCACATGTGCTCTGTGTTCACACCATGTGTGTTCATACATCACGTATGTTCATCCCGACGCCTGAATTTTCAAACTTTCTTGCCTTTATTTCAGCCGAATAGACCTAGATGTGTCACCCCAGTAAGAATTTCATCATTCCTTTACTCCTGGTCTCTCTTGTACCTAAAACATGCCCTGGGCTTCCTGCAATGGACATACAACGGTCCAATCTTCTGCAGCTCTCGTTGAAGGAGACGCCCTATCCTATTGGCCTGCCTTCCTGGTGCAATCAACTAGCTTCTTGTGCTGGTATATGGGATGGTGTTAAGGCAGTACAAAAGTCTGTCTTCCCCCTCTCCTTATGGTCTCCTACAGAAGCAGCCGTCCTCCCTTTGCAGCCCGCCAACTCCTCGAGCCCAGCCCATCCTTATGTATTACAAGATACACATATTGCCATTTTTAGCCCGCTTGGCCGCAAGGCCCAGCAGGGCTTATGCTGTGGTTGGGGTCATTGAGTGGTGGTCTGTCGTGCGTCAAGACGTACGTACGTCCGTAAACTTTGGTTTGTTAGCGCTCTAGCGCCTTTATTTTTTGACGAATCTTTTTGGCCTTTGGTGGGTGTATATATGGGCCTAAGATCTAGGTCGAGTTCGATTTTGAGCACGGTTGGATTCCTATTTTGGCCTCCAGGGGGCGTTTTGTGCATCCGTAAACTTTGGTTTGTTAGCGCTCTAGCGCCTTCATTTTTTGACGAATCTTTTTGGCCTTTGCTGGGTGTATATATGGGCCTAATATCTAGGTCGAGTTCGATTTTGAGCACGGTTGGACTGCTATTTTGGCCTCCAGGGGGCGTTTTGTGAAAAATTACAAAGGGCTATATTTTGATAATGGTTTGAGTTATCGTGTTGAAACTTTCTACACATGTACCTCAAGGTTATAGCAACTTACAGATAGCATTTCGGTGAAATCTGATTCTTGACATTGCCACCAGGGGGCCAAAACCAAAATCACCTAAAGTGCCAATTCTCCCTAACTACGAGACGGATCTTCATCAAATTTTTATCATGGGTATATCTAATGAGGATACATAACACTATACCCCAGTTTTTAATTTGACCTAATTTTCACGGTCACAGAGGTCAAAGTTTGTCTGAAGTTACGAAATTGGCACTTCTTGTAATGGTTTCAGCTATTCCTTTGAAACTTTGCACATATCTACCTNTAAGGTAGTTGAGGGATACAGTTTGCAAGCCAATGCGTTATCCCATGACAAATTGCACTTTCAAGAAACTGGAGGTAAAACAGTCGTCATAAGACTGTGAATTCTAAAGATAGGTTCTGCAGAGATGTTGATGCTTATTATTCTGTCAACATCGTTGCGTACGTTGATTGTCCTCCGTTAAAGAAGGATATATCCTCAGGGAACTAAAGTCATTTACCTCATGGCTATGACACCAATCATACCATCTTTTTCCCCCTTTTGCTCATTTGCAACAATACCTGCACGTCACAAATTTTTTAAAGCAAGACACTAATCTGTTGAGATCTTCTCGCTATCAACAGGCTTGCGACCTTTTCTGCCATATCGCCATGGTTACATCGATAACATATGCTGTGATTTGTTGCGCTACCTGATGCTGCAATATCGCAAAATCCATGGCAACCATTTGTGCCCTATTTAGCCGTCTGTGCTTATAAGGTATGTCTGTTGATGTAATTCATTGATGGTTGGTAACATAGCCGAAACATATTTAGCTGTTTGCTTGCCATTCTGTTACAAAAATATCTTTTGAGTCCAAAAACTGTAGTTTCTTGAAAGTGCATGAAGTACTAACTAAGAGTAGAGGCTGGAGGTTTGTAAATAGAGAATAGCTAGCTTGGAGAACACACGTCATGATGACGGACAGATGATCCGTAAATCTGTCCCCGATACAGAGCTAGATCTTCCCCATTGTCTTCCATTTCTGTCACCCCTGGTTAGATCATTCTACTCCCTTATGATGGTGCGCTGTGGGCACTGATTTTGTGGCAAGAAGAGCTTGTGTAGATCAGTCAGCGATTGATCAAATAAACTGAGATATACATGTATAGCTATTTTGCCAAATCACTGGAAAAAGAAGTCTACTGTTTATTCCTTGTGAAACGACAGTTCCCCCTCTCTCCCCGTCATCAGGGCGTTCTCCAAACTAGCTTTGTACATATGTCTTTATCAAGATTTTGCTGAAGAGGATATTTTTAAATAGAAATCATTGTTAATTTTTGTGCACTCATCATAATCAGGTTGACAATTATGTAAATATAGATTTTTAGATATCCATTTTTGAAAGTCATGATGATAGATCGGGAAACGATTTCGCCTTTCAACTGGGTGTACATTCTATGACCGGTTGAAAAACAGACTCGAGCCATACTGGGCTCACATTTGTACATTTTATTAGTGACTTAACTGTAAATGACTCAAAGATTGAGTAGGACGAGTTCACCCCCTCACGTCTTTATTTTTATGAGTACTAAAAGATGAGGGGGATGTTAACAGAGCGGGGAACAAAATTTTCTTCTTTTTCTTCAAAATTTCAGACTGTTCGGATGATGAAGGGATCAGAGCTTGTAACAGTAGCATTCATAAACATCACTTGAGATTACCAGTATAGGACATGTTGAATCAGGATGACTTGAACATGTGTCATTTCATTGTAAGACATGTTCCTCACCCCTCAGACCCACATTGTGACCTGTCAGTCATAACCCTTTGATGCCACGTTTCATTCTAAGTTCGACATGAAGATGACACACAGTGTTCAGTGTTTTGGCGAAGTGAATAAGCCTTATAGATAAGGAATTAAGTCATGTCTGATATTATCAGGCCTTGGCCTTCTGAATAAGATGTCTGTGATATGACTGGACATTTGCCAGACAGGCTTATGAATAAGGATTGGTTCATGTTGTTAACTCATTCAGATTCAGAACTGAATTCCATGAGGAGTTTTCATGTTATTTTGACCTCAAGAATCAACTAAACCAGTTATACATGGTAAAAGACCATACAGGAATCAGTTGGAGAGGGTTAACCTTGGTAATCACAAGAAAAGTGTAAGGAAGGGTCAAATGGGCTAATCACAGTTTGTTGTAACAAACTGTAAGTCAATCATAACAGATTTGGCAATTATAATCCTTTCTTACATCAGGTCTGTGTGTGGATTTTAGACCAAAGATTTTAATACTAGAGCAATACAAACTATAGTGTTGACACAGGGCTTTGGTCAACGCAGGTTATGAATGACTAGGCCTACATTGGTCTTCAGAAATCAGGATATCTCACAATCGTCTTGCGTCAGTGGTTGAACGTTTCGACCTCAACCTGTTGGATACGTGTCAAAATTATAGATTGCTGAAGTCTACCTTCACTGTAGCCTACAGGTTTTAGTCGTGAGTTCTCGATGGGATGTTGTACGTATATACAGCTCTCAGCGACTACCTGCTGATGAACTCGGCCTAATGGCCGTCTATGTATACAAGGATCCAGAAATAGAACACGACTCATTTCCTGTTTTGAAAGCAAATGGTTCTGGCTGTAATCATCCCAACATTTCACCAGATTCATCAGCTTCTTGGCTGTTCATAAAATGCTGAAGTCAAGGCTGAAGTCATTCCGAGTCAAACTGAGACCACAGGGTGAAAAGTACGAAGAAGTTTAGTTCAAAAGTTGTTAAATGTTGGTTAAAATACAGCAGAAGTGGCTTGCACTGAATTGAAACTTGGTTTTGATGTCTTGGGTTGGAGCCAAGGGTTGGAGCTTGGAGGAATTATACTGATAATTCCTCCAAGGTTGGAGATAGGTTAACTCATTGGCACGTGATAGGTGGTTGTATCAGCAGACCCTGAGCCTTGAACACCCAGACCGGATCTTCTTTTTCCCCACTCGGTCTCTGGATTGCGTTCTCTCTGCTCATTAAGAAATATCCAAACTGTCACCCTCATTTCTGATTCTTTATAGCATAATATGTTTT